>CAUYLG010054967.1:0-90829 GCA_963573385.1 Cacajao melanocephalus
AGTGACAGATCTTAGTTATTTATTACAGGGCGCAGGGGCCATGATGGAATCAGCTTGGGCTGTTTATCCGGTAAACAAAGGCTAGCAATTTTGGGCAGTTACTGATAAGGAAGGTGTGCAGCCTTACTTAGACGCCAAGGTTAGCAGTTATTATGAGGAGAATGGGGCAGCTGTTTCAACTTATTTAAAACACAATTTTGTCTTTTATAAAATAGTGTTGTTCAGGCTCTAATTTTAGGCCAGCTATAGCACAACACTCTAGTGAATTATGAAAATGTGGGTGTGCTTTTAAATTCTCTCTTATCAATCTATTATCCTGTAATTTAGCCACCTGGCTAATTTTTGTATTTTGGTAGAGACAGGATTCACTATATTGGCCAGGCTGGTCTCAAACTCCTGGCATCAAGTTATCCACCCACCTCAGCCTCCCAAAGGCCTGGGATTACAGGCGTGAGCCATCACAAGTGGCCTAATTAAGGAAACTTTGAATGTCAGCAGATCTCAATGTGCTCCATTTTGGGGGATAAAATGAGGGAAGGGGTGTTGGATTTTCATTTAGTTATAAATAAACAAAAAGCCCACAATTAATAGGTATAAAATGAAAGATTGAAACCCTTTAAAATTTAAATGGTTCTAAGACAGCTGCTATAGTCCCCACTTCCCTATTTGGTCATTAGGCCTAAACTGATAACCACATTTTACTAATCTGGTGTCAGTTTCAGGGAAAGGGTGTCAGGAAAAGTCCAGGAGTCCAGGTAGGACAAAAGTTTGAACAGGTAAGTGGTGCCCAATTGCACAGGAGAGAATGAATGATAAAGAATAGAACTTTAAGAATCTGCCTTCTCACTGTAAGGTGCTCTTAAATAAGAAAATTAATGTGGAACAGATGAAAGTGCCTCACAAGGGTTAGGCAATTCAGGCATCATAAAAAAGTGACTGATATTTTGGAAAGAAAGCACTATATAACATTCTTTATTTCCAATGCATTTATTTAAAAAGTTATTTTTTGGCATAATATACAGGTTCTAAACTCTCACCTTAAAGCTATAATTGCAAACTTAAATAACATTTTAATTAAAAAAAATTAAAGTTAATTCAATATTTTAAGAGTCTTGGCTTTATGATATAAACTCTCATGGGGGAAACAGATTTTAAACAAGGAAACATGTAATTTCAGGTAATGAAAATAAATCAGCAAAATGAAAAGGTTGATAGTAACTCGAGGGAGGACTGTTTGACTTAGAATGATTAAATGCATCTCTGAGGAAGTAAATTTGAACAGAGATGTAAATGACAACAGGGAGTGAAGCACAACAATTTCTGGAGGAATAGCTTTACACAGGGAATAGTGAGAACAAGGCCCTTAAGTCCAAGTTTGGCTACAGAAAATATAGAAGGAGGGAAGAAAAGAGTACAGAGTGTTGAAGTCAGGGGCCTTGACCGGGTAATTAGGTAAAGTCAAGTAGATCATAAAAGGAGTCCCTCTTCTAAATTCTTTTGGAAGCCACTTGCAGGGTTTAGAACAGTGGAGCAAATGAACTAATTTCAAGGTGTATAGGATCACACTGTCACCTTCCTGAATTGATTTACGGTGTTGGAAGAGTAGATGCAGGAAGACAAGTTTGGCTATTGCAGCAATTCTCAGAGGCATAAGTGTTTTTTTATGCCAGGATAGTGTGTTGGGGTTCTCTAAGGGCCAGAAATAATAAGATAGACATATATATGAAGGGGAGGTTATTAAGGAATATTGACTCACACAGTCACAAGGTGAAGTCCTATTACAGACTGTCTGCAAGCTGAGGAGCAAGGAAGCCAGTCCAAGTCCCAAAATGTCAAATGTAAAGAAGCTGACAGTGCAGCCTTCAGTCTGTGGCCAAAGGCTGTAGAGCTCCTGGCAAATCACTGGTATAGGTCCAAGAGTTCTAAAGCTGAAGAAATTGGAGTCTGAGGTTCGAGAGCAGGAAGCATCCAGCAGAGGAGAAAGAAGAATGACTGAAGACCCAGCAAGTCCAGTCCTTCCACATTCTTCTGCCTACTTTTATTCTAGCTGCACTGGCAGCTGATTGGATGGTGCCCATCCAGATTGAGGCTGGGTCTGCCTCTCCAAGTCCACTGACTCAAAAGTTAATCTCCCTTGGCAACATCCTCATAGACATATCCAAGAACAATACTTTGTATCCTTCAATCCAATCAAGTTGATAATATTAACCATCACAAGTCCACCCCTTGTCAGCTTGAACCCATACACCCCCTGAAATCATGCATAATCTTCAAATAAAGACAATAGTAAAGTCATCAATTATGCCTAACATAATATAGCTATCCTTCATACAACCAGAAGCACACTAATCCATAACCTAAATACTATTACATAAAGTTAACAGCACTTAAATGCTGATATGAAGTCAATAAATCTTACATCACATGATAAAGGAAATAAAATGAAGAGATTGTCTTAGTATAGGTGTATACATGCACAAACATGTTCTTAACAAAATGAGGAAATACTCAAAACAGTTGCAGTCCTCATTTCTGCAGCCGGTCACGTGGCTGTAGAGCTGGTATTGGTGACTACCTTCTTCTACTGCCCATTCTTTATTTCCTTTGCCTTCAGCAAGCACCTCAGCAGGTTGTTGTTTTTTACCTGGTGAGGTGACCCAAACCTTCATTCCTTTGCTAGTGGATCACTAGGGGTGATGGTGAGCGGTGCCACTTCCACTTCACCCCTTGATTCCTGGACCTGTGAATCTCGGCTATGGGAGAAACAGTACCATATATTGGAGGCTGATTCAGAGCATGCATAGCCTTCTGGGAAACTTTGCCACAGACCTGCAAAGTATTGTCATTTATAGTTGACATTGTACTTGTGACTTCAAAAGGCTATTCTGCTGTTCTATCAATCCAGTTGCTTCAGGACAATGGGTAACATGGTAAGACCAGTGAATTACATGAGCATGAGCCCACTGCCACACTTACTTTAGCCATAAAGTGAGTGCCTTGGTCAGAGGCAATGGTATGTGGAATACCATGATGGTGGATAAAGCATTCCATGAATCCACAGATGGTGGTCTTGGCAGAAGCATTGCATGCAGGATAGGAAAACCCATATCTGGAGTAAGTGTCTGTTCCTGTGAGGACAAACTGCTGCCCTTTCCAGGATAGAAGAGGTCCAATACAATCAACTTGCCACCAAACGGCTGATTGATCCCCCTGAGGAATGGTGCCATATTGAGGACTCAGGGTTGATCTACTGCTGGCAAACTGGATAATTGGCAATGCTGTAGCCAGGCCGGCCTTGGTGAATGGAAGTCCATGTTGCTGAACCCCATGTGTAACCTCCATCCCTGCCACCATGGGCTCTTTGTTCATGGCTCATTAGTTGATGACATGAGTGGCTGGGGAAAGAGGCTGACTGGTGTCCACAGAATGAGTCATTCTATCCAGTGATTATTAAATTCTTCCTCTGCTGAGGTAGCCCACTGGTGAGCACTCACATGGGATACAAATATCTTCCCAGTTTTTGACTGCTCAGAGAGGTCCACCCACATACCTCTTTACCAAATTTTGTCACCAATTTTCCAATCATGCTTATTCCAAGTCCCAGGCCATCCAGCCAAACCATTGGCTACAGCCCATGAATCAGTGTATAATCGCAGATCTAGCCATTCTTCCTTCCATGCAAAGTGCACAACCAGATGCACTGCACAAAGTTCTGCCCACTGGCAATATTTCCCTTTGCCACGTTCTTCAGGAATATTCTAGAAAGTGGTTATAGTGCTGCAACTGTCCACTTTTGAGTGGTGCCTGAATATGATGCAGAACCATCTGTAAACCAGGCCCTAGCCTTCTCTTCGTCTGTCAACTGATCACGGAAAACTCCCCATGAGGCCATTGATGAAGGCCAGGGGAAAGAAGACAGGGTGGCCAGACTGGGGACCATGGGCATTTGAGCCACTTCCTCATGTAATTTACTTGTTCCTTCAGTATCTGCTTGAGCCTGATCATGTATGTACCAATTCCATTTGATGATAGAATGCTGCTGTACATGCCCAACTTTATGGCTAGATGGGTGACAAAGCACCCAGTTCATTATAGGCAGTTCAGGTCACATGGTATCTTGATGACCTATAATCATCAAGAAACATTCAGTTTCTACCAAAGCCCAGTAACAGGCCAAGAGCTGTCTCTCAAAATAACAGTAGTTTTCTACAGAAGATGGCAGGTTCTTGCTCCAAAATCATAGAGCCCTTCACTGTGATTCGTCTTTGGGGGCCTGCCAAAGGCTCCAAACAACATGATTAACTGCCACCGACACCTCAAGGACCATTGGATCTGCTGGATCATATGGCCCAAGTGGCAGAGCAGCTTGCACAGCAGTCTGGACCTCTTGTAAAGCCATCTCATGTTCTGGATCCTACTCAAAACTGGCAGCCTTTCAGGTCACTTGAATAAATGGGCCTGAGTTACACACACAAATGAGACCTCCAGAATCCAAGTAGGCCCACTAGTCATTGTGCCTCTTTCTTGGTTGTAGGAGACTCGAAATGCAGCAACTTATTCTTCACCTTAGACGGAATATCTCAACAGGCCTCACACCACTGGACCCTAGAAATTTTACTGAAGTGGAAGTTCCCTGAATTTTAGTTGTATTTATTTCCCATTCCCATACACTGTTAATGATATGGGTAATTCCCATACATTTAATCAGATTTATTTCCCATTTCCCATACATTGGTAAGACACAAATATCTTACCAATAAGTTCAATGTGTCTGCTACTTCTCACTCATTGGTTTCAGTCAGCATAATGTCATCATTGTAATGGACCTGTGTGATATTTTGTGGAAGAGAAAAGCAATCAAGATCTCTGTGAACAACAAAAAGATGGAGAGTTGATATGCTCCTGATGTAGGACAGTGAAGGTATATTGCTGGCCTTGCCAGCTGAAGGCAAATTGCTTCTGGAGGGCCTTATGGACAGAAATGGAGAAAAAAGCATTTGCTAAGTCAATGGCTGCATACCAGGTACCAGGAGATGTGTTAATTTGTTCAAGCGATGAAACTGCATCTGGTACAGCAGCTGCAATTAGAGTCATAACTTGGTTAAATCAAGTTATTGGCTTATTGATTATTATGATTACAGTAATCCACTGTCATCCTCCAAGATCCATCTGTTTTTTGCAGAGGCCAAATAGAAGTGTTGAATGGGGATGTGGTAGGAATCACCACCCCTGCATCTTTCAAGTTCTTGATGATAGCACTAACCTTTGCATTCCCTCCAGGAATGTGATATGGTTTTTGATTTACTACTTCTTTAGGTAGAGGCAGCTTTAATGGCTTCCATTTGGCCTTTCCCATCATAATAGCCCTTACCCTACCAGTCAGAGAGCTGATGTGGTGATTCTGCCAACTGCTAAGTCTGTCTATGCTAATTATGCATTTTGGCACTAGGGAAATGACTACAGGATGAGTCCAGGGACCCACTGGACCCACTGTAAGTTGGACCTGAACTAAAACTCCATTAATTACCTGACCTCCATAAGCCCCTACTTTAACTGGAAGACCACAGATATATTTTGGGTCCCCTGAAATCAATATCAGCTCAGATCCAGTGTCAAGTAGTCGCAGAAAGTTCTGATCATTTACCTTTCTTCAGCGCACAGTTACCCAGGTAAAAGGCGAGAGGTCTCCTTGGGAAGGATGAGGAAAGATTAACAGTATAAATTGTTGGTAGTATAGTGGGGTCCTTCTTTAAGAGATCCAGTCTCTTCTTCATTCAAAGGGTTCTGGGTGTTTAAGCTGGGTCATGTCTGTAAATTGACTAAGGGGCTGTGAGTCTCCATTTTTATAATTCAAATTAGTCTTTTGTCCACTTGACCTGGAAGTTTTCTGCTTACACAAATTAATTAAGAATGCAGTGGGATTCCTATCAGTTTCACTTCTAGGAACATGGTGATTAATCTGCCAATACCAGAGCTCTACATGAGTCGGACTATCCTGATTGCTGCTTTGCCTCTGCTGTCCACCATGGTAACTATGCCCACATTGCTCTGAGAGTTGAGTGCTGTCACTTGGCCCCTGCCACCTTGGGATCCAATTATTCCCATTGCACTTAAATTTCTAATTGAGTGACTGCAATTCCCACTATAATATCTGGCATACAGAGAGGAGGAATCACAGAGCTCTTCAAGGATGCAGGTGCTCCCCTCACAAATCTAGTTCAAAAAGTATTGGTGAAGGGTATATCTTCTGGACCATCCCGGCTGGGATGAGTAGATCTAAGGTCATTAATCCACTCTCGTATGCCAATCTCCCTAAGACTTTTGATTCCTTCCTCTACATTAAACCAAGGGAGATCAGGCATTTCTAGCTCACTCACAGTGGGCCATCTTTTGGTCCATATTTCAGCTAATCAAGCAAATAAACTATTAGAACCATTTTTTGTTTTGTTTTGTTTTTGAGACAGAATTTTGCTTTTGTTGCCCAGGATGGAGTGCAATGGCATGATCTCAGCTCACTGCAACCTCCACCTCCCAGGTATTAAAACTCTTTTTTAACTCCCTGAGCTGCCACATTAAATGCAGGATCTCTGCTTTGTTGGCCCATATCAACAAATTCAGCCTGATACAACTTTATGTTCCTTCCACTATTATTCCACACCCTTAATACTCAGTCCATGCCTGTTATCCAGATTTCTGTTTATGTAAATTAGAAAACTTAGGCAGTCCTTTTTGAGTGTAGCACACCTCCTCATGGGTCACACTCTGAACCTTACCTCTAGGTCCTGCCAGAACCTGAGTCTAGTTATAGGTCTAGAAGCAAACAGCAGTGTTAGGAGTGAGTCCTGAAGAGAATCAGAATTGTCTCATCTGGCTACTGCCTCTGGGAAGGATATCACTGTTGACTCAGCCAGTGCATGGTTAATCTTAGACAAAGGTGGAAAGGCTGATGGCACATGGGTGGAGGAGGAATTGTTGCCACCATGGGGAGTAGGGAGGCTGTTTCCTCTGGCAAAAACTCCTCAGAGTTTTTGATGAATTCAGTGATTCTAGCTTCATCAGAGTCTGCCCACATGTCCCCATTCCAAGTTAAAAGGTCTCATTCTTTTTCAATCAATGCCCTCACTTCAGTGAGACAGCTGGTGAGTGTGCACCTTTCATTGCACGTCAGCCACTCTCATGATGAGAAGCTGTGTCTGATTTTCCACAATTTTAGCCCTTTGTCTACAGGAGATAAGACTCACTCAAGGTAATCTTAGAAGATTTGATGCTCAGTATGTGCTCCTGGAGCCAGGAATTAGAATCTCTGAGTTCATTTCCTTTCATCACTTTGTCCAGTGAACTTAGGAGCAACCAACCAACCTCATTTTATCCCTTAGTTCTCCACATCTGGTCAAAAATATTACGTATAGAGTCACTAAACTCTTTGCCTCTCATCAGTGGTGAATTAGGAGTTTCAAGTGCTTTTATTTTGCATAACTCTCTAAACAGTTCACACCAAAGACTATTGTTATTCTCCATACTATTAGAAGTAATCTTTAGCATTTTGGGGTCTAATCACATTAAGCATCCAATTCCAGAAGCTCTAAAACCAACCAAAGAAATACATCCTTAAAATTCTGTTCCTCTATAACCACTCCTGTTACCAAAATCTATATTGGTCAGGGTTCTCTAGATGAACAGAGCTAATAGGATAGATGTACATATGAGGGGGTGTTTATTAAGGAGTATTGACTCACACAATTACAAGGTGAGTTCCACAATAGACCATCTGCAAGCTAAGGAGCAAGGAAGCCAGTCAAAGTCCCCAAACCTCAAAAGTAGGACGCTGACAATGCAGCTTCTGTGGCCAAAGGCCCAAGATCCCCTGGCAAACCACTGGTGTAAGTCCAAGAGTCCAAGAGCTGAAAAAATTGAATTCCAATATTTGAGGGCAGGAAGCATCCAGTACAGGAGAAAGATGAAGGCCAGAAGACTCATCAAGTTTAGTCTTTCTATATTCTTCTGCCTGCTTTTGTTCTAGCTGCACTGGCAGCTGATTAGATGGTGCCAACTCAGATTTAGGGTGTGTCTGCCTTTCCCTGTCCACTGACTCAAATGTTAATCTCCTTTGGCAACACCCTCATAGACACACCCAGGAACAATACATCGCATCCTTCAATCCACTCAAGTTGACACTCAATATTAACCATCACAGACAGCTAGCTAAATGACTGGATTCTAGGCATATTTTGATGGGAAAGTGTAACCACCCAGTGGGTTCACCTTGCCCACTGCCTACATAGAGCAGATTCATCAAGATCAAGAAATTGAAAATAAGAGAAAGGGTAATTCATGCATAGCCAGCTGTGTGGGAGACTAAAGTTTTATTATTACTCAAATCAGTAACCCCAAGTATTTAGGAAGCTGAGTTCTTTTATATATATATATATATATATATATATATATATATATATATATATATACACATATATATATTATTGCATTTTAGGTTTTGCAGTACATGAAGAACATGCAAGATTATTGCATAGGTACATACATGGCAATGTGGTTCTTAAGGACAACTTGTTGGGTGGTGGTAGGCCAGTGAGCCAGGAGTGCTGATTGGTCAGAGATGAAATCATGGCCAGTCTAAGCTGTCTTCTTGCACTGAGTCAGTTTTTGGGTGGGGGCCACAAGATCAGATGACCCAGTTTATCAATCTGGGTGGTATCAGCTGATCCATCAAGTGCAAAGTCTACAAAATATCTCAATCACTGATCTTAAGAGCAATTTAGGGAGAGTTTGACTCTGGTAACCTCCAGCTTCATGGCTCTTAAACCGTAATTTCTAATCTCATGGCTAATGTTAGTACAAAGGTAATCTAGTCCCCAGGCAAGAAGGAGGTATGCTTTGGAAAAGGGCTGTTATTGTTTTTGTTTTAAACTATAAACTAAGTTGTTACCAAAGTTAATTCAGCCTACACCAAGGAATGAACAAGGTCAGCTTGGAGGTTAGAAGCAAGATAGAGTTGGTTAAGTTAGTCCTCTTTCTCTGCCTCAGTCATAGTTTTGCAAAGGTGGTTTCAAAAGCAGATGAAAATTCCTGATGGATTGGATTTAGATTTGAGGGAAAAAGAAGTCAGAGTTGATGGCTAGATTTTTAGCCTAAGGAACTGAGTGAAGGTGGTACCTCTACTAAAATAGGGAAAAGGGGCCAGAAGAGCTTTTTCAGAAACAATCTTTTAGACATATTAACCTTGAGAACTCTATCTAAATCAAATTATCTCTTAAACTGTGGTGACTCTGGGACTAGAGCTCAGGAGAGAAATTAGTGCTTAAATATAAAATCTTGGATTCAGAAGCTTACTGAGTATATCTAAAGCTAACCTATAATCCCTAATATTATATGCTGGTGGTTGTATTCTTTATCCTAGTACTATTGATTTAATAATGCAATAAGATAATGATCCATTTTCTTCTTCTGGATAAAGTGCACTGATTTCTTTTTCTTTTAAAAAAACACTTGCTGTCTATAAAATAAACCCAGGCCATTCTGTTGATTTGAGCATGCTTGCTGGAAGTTCTGGGACCCCTTTTAATGCCTCTTCTCTTCGAAAAGAGAAAAGAGATTCATAGTAAAATATTGAGAAAGATGAAAAACATCTGTTTTACAAATATAGGTCTCATTTTCCACATAGCAAATAGTAAACTTTTTTGTGTTAAATTAAATTTATAAGCAAAAGCGAATTACTATTATGTGAAAAAAATCAGAAAGTTAACTAAGTAAATCCATGTCATACATATCCAATCCCACCCCCTAAATATACAAATATTTTAATTCTGTAATTCTTTCAAGTAGTGAACATCAAAATCACTTGGAGAGGTGTTTCAAATGTCCATGTCCAAGTCTCACTTCCCAAAACTCATTCAGCGTATGTGTGTGAGACTCTGGCAAGTGAATTGGGAAAAGACTGAGACACACTAGATCCAAACCACTGACTTTAGCAAAAGATCTTGGATTGGCACTGCTAACTTTAATCTCTCTTACTCACTTTTCTTACTTTCTTCTTCTAACCACACTTCCATTTCAAGTTTCAACCTACAGATGAATTACCTTATCCACTAAGTTGCTTTGTCCCATACTGAGACAGTCTTATTGAAGTGATTTTGGAGAACGTTATTTTATTGTCCATGGATTTTGTAGGTGAATTTAAAGGGGGCCATTTTCCCTTGTATTTTAAATAAGCAGGCTTATCAGTGCCCCTTGTCCACTATTGTCCAGCTGTTAACAAAGCTAAAGTTTTTTTTAGTTTTTCAAAATAAATTTTTCACTGCTTTTGATTCCATCAATCAGACAATTATAAAATTAATGAATTAGTTTTCATGTTTTTAGAAATTTGCATTAAGAAGCCTCATCCATATATGTAATCTGTATTAATTAATTGTTTTATAAAATTCTGCTCTTCTGCTGTTTATAACTGGCCATTAATGTCATCTAAAAACTTTGCTATCACTGGAAAATCATAGTTTTATTTTAGGATACACATTATATATATATGTGAGTGTGTGTGTGTTTGTGTGTGTATATATATGTGTGTGTATATATATGTGTGTATATAACATATATATGTGTGTATATATGTATATGTATATATATTTGGTCAAAACGTATATTTTTTTGTTTTCTGAACAGGAAGTCTTTCAAACACAATAGCAAAATTTATTTTATTTTATTTTATTTATGTATTTATGTATTTTTTTCTGCCTCTCCCAGTCCACTGACTCAAATGTTAATCTCCTTTGGCAGCACCCTCATAGACACACCCAGGAACAATACTTTGCATCCTTCAATCCACTCAAATTGACACTCAGTATTAACTCCGTCATCCAGGCTAGCACGATCTTAGCTCACTGCAACCTCTGCCTCCCAGGTTCAGGCAACTCTTCTGCCTTAGCCTCCTGAGTAGCTGGGACTACAGGCATGCACCACCACACCTGGCTAACTTTTGTATTCTTAGTAGAGACAGGGTTTTACCATATCAGCCAGGCTGGTCTCAGACTCCTGACCTCATGATCCTCCCACCTCGGCCTCCTAAAGTGCTGGGATTACAGATGTGAGCCACTGCACCTGGCCAAAATCTATGTTTTATATACTTAAAATTTTGCTTTAATTTTGAGAATCTTTTCTGTATTATACTAACAAGTTTTATATTTTATATTTCATTTCAATGGCAAAACTACCATTGAATTCCCTGCACTGATCATGTAATAGTTGTTTCTTTGAGAAATGAATTCAGACTATGCAATGGAGTGAAGGGATTACTTTACTATACAGTGAAGATAGTGAGATTAATTTTACTCTGGATCTATGGTGTCGTTTTCTTGGCAATGGCAAAATTTCTCAATGCCAAGTTTATAAACATGTTAATTTGTCCAAGCATTAATACATTGTTAATAAATGTATTAATTATGTCCAAGCATAAATACATTGTTAATAAATGTCCATATTTATTAAAATTATTTTCCATATGAAAATATTTATTTATATCATCCAGAAAATAAAGATATAAACTATTGAGAAACATACTGAAAAAAATAATTGAAAAATAAATGGCTACCTATAAAATATGTTCATTTGAAAATCTTTACCTCTGTTAGAGGAAAAGAAGTAGGGAAGAGCCCACTGGAGCCCACTGGAATTCTAGTTCTTCCCATGACAAGACATGTCAGATGGACACAACTTTAAAACCTAATCTTCCATGTAGGGTTATCCTGACACTAAGAAAACTTTTGTAGCAGATCTGATGTTTAGTTTTTTCAACTTGGCTAGTTCTAATAATATATTACATGAGTCACGGTTTTAATTCCATGCCAAATTAATGATGAATTTAAATTATTGTTCTAGCCGAAGTTTCTCATTGAGTTATTCAAAAACAAAACAAAACATACCTTCTGAATAATCTACATTGACATCTTATTGCTAGACTAGTCCGAGTTTTGGTTGTAAACAATAAAAGTCAACTTTGGCTAATATACAAAAAAAGAGAATTAATAAAAATGGTGTCAAAAATCTAATACACTCATTGGGAGGCTGAAAAACCAAGCTTAGGTATAAAATTAGCCACAGGAATAGCCTCTAAAGTCTATAGATACATCTCTCCATGCCCCCAAACCTTAACTCCACAGGAACTGTTGTAAATTTATAGCCATTCTTCTACAGTAGTTACTACACTTTGAACACTATGTATAATATCAAACTACAATTACATAGTGGAAATTTGTGGTATAAGACAAGGCTGTCAAAATGCTTCCCAAATATAAAGGGTATTTAAATCTGGGTAGAATATAAATGTATTAGACAGGGTCTAGTCAAGAGAAAGAAAACACATCAATTTTCTAAACAAGAAGAATTTGATATAAAATTATTACTTGTAAAAAAAGGGACAAATTACTATAACTTGTTAAAGATAATTCCAAATGATACATAAATAAGTAAATAGATATAGAAAAAGACTACTTTTATGTTTGAGTACACAAAGAAGGAATAATCTTGGGAGCAAGTTCGCCCTGACCAAAGCTGAGATAACAGACCTTGAAGTTGAGGGTGTAACTATGGTCTCCTGGATATTAGAGAAGTTAGCTGAGTTGCTGTAGTGCTGGCAGGATAAAGCCAGGGAGTAAAAATTGTCCACTGTGCTGCTGATGAAGCTCAATGAACAATGTGCAACTTTGGCTCTCCTGAATACCAAGAGCAAGGAAACCACATGCCAAGGTGCTGGCAAAACTTGCTGGAGCATGAAAAACACTGGATCTCTACCACACTTCTCCCATGGAAGCCAGGTGCTAGGATGCCAACAAAACACACTAGGATATTGGTGCGATGTCAGTGAAAATTGCTGAAGGGTAAATGCTACTGTTTCTTCTTAAACTACCAACACAGAAGCTGCCCATTCAGTTGCTGGAGATACAGTGGAGGGTGAAGGCCATTGAGTCTCCTTCATATAAGGGCAGAAATCAGGATTTGACTCTGGTTGTGGGTCTAGGGGAACTCACATTGACTTGGGAATTTGACTTGTCTTTTATCTGATTCCAAACGAATGTTTTCATTTCAAGCAGCAAGGTTCCATTAGCTTTCATATGAGAAACATGGTGACACTGTGAATTCAATCAGTTATTTCGCAACCTGCACATTTACTGTGTTTGAATTTTTTAACAATATGAGCTTAGCGGCTAAAAAAATAAGAGCTTCTTTGAAAGCTGTCGTGGAAGCTCTCTGGTTTCAGATCATGATTTGATCTGAGGGTTAACAGATCTGAACTTTCATTTATTTTTTGTAAGTGCTCCAGTGCACTCAGCAGACTCCTCTGCTTACAGGAATTATACCACGATTATTATAAGTATTATCACTGCCATAATGGTCAAATGCTACTGGCACTTAAGCTCCCAAAGCACATGCTTCAGTTGGTACTTCATCAAAATCAAACACAGGTGGTAGCTTGATTAATTGTTATGCCACTGCATGCCTTGAATTATTAGTCTCATGCTTCCCAATGGTCAATATATCAGCAATGTGCTGAAGCCCATGGCTATGACCAAATAGATCCCCAAAATCCATCTTTAAAGGTTTATCTGTTGGAACCCCTTCCAGTACCAATTTTGCATCAGAATGGGTCCAGTTAAGATATAGGAACCATACCAGGAATTGATATAGGGAAAACGTAATACAAAAAAAGTCACTAACTAAAAGTGATTAACTACGAAACAGAAGACAGATCAAAAAATATGTACAGAAATAGCAAACATAGAGAACAGCTACTGTATCTATGGCCAAGGAATAGTATCTAAGGAATAAAGAAACGTTGAAGAACCACTCAATATCCCAACCTGGGCTGAAAGTATGACTGTTGAAGAAGGAGGGCATCTGTGGCCCACTGGATAACAAAATTTGCAGAGGTCCTGCAGTCCAGACCAGCTGAGCGGGGCACTGCCAACCAGGATGCCGGCTGCCCAGGCCTGGCAAGCCAAAAACTGTCATAGAGTTGCCCAGAGAAATTTGAATGTCAGACAAACAATGAATAAAAATTTAGTATAAATATGTCCCAAACATTGCCAAAGAAAAGTTTCTATGAAATTCAAATTGAATGTAGTAACTTGTACCTTTATTTGGTAAGTACAACAATTCTGTGCAGTGACGTAAAACTGCCCAGAAGGTGTGCACCACTGGTTCTCCTACATACTACTAGCAAGGAAGCTGCTGTATGGGTGCTACTGAGTCCTATTGAAGGAGGTTGGGGAGCAACAGGTTTTCCTCAAATCACTGGCTGTCACAGCCTGGAAGAGTAGAACATATCAGAACCAAAATGAAAAGTTCCTTCTACTTGGTTCTAGACTCTTTGTAATGCCATCTAATGATAAGCATTGTACCAGGTATCAAAGATAAAAAATGGCTGAGGGTGGAGCACTTTCAATAAAACAAGAAAAGGTCAGAAATGGTGGATTTGGAGCTGAGAAACAATAAATTAGTAACTGGCATGAAAGGTGTTCACTATAAATAGCTTAAAGTATGATTTGATGTCTCATTTGAAAACAATCTACAAGCAACCTTTTTAAGCTTCTTAAATCACTAATTTTATATTTGTATATTTAATTGTAAATCAAGTGAGCGTTTGTTTCCTTTTCAGGGATTCTCATACATTATAGTATAATACATTCATAATATTTGCCTAAAAATTTATTTCAAAGTGATACTTTGAAATGGTGGCTACAATCATTAGTGGCAGTGAATGAATTAAAGTCCTATGTAGTGAGTCATTTCTTTATAACTACATAATTCATTGCTGTAGTTATATTTAAAAACTATCAAATTTTGGGGTTGATAAGCTGGAGAAATGAGCTAAACATAGTGTTTCTCTGATTATATGAGTGTGTTTTTTTTTCCTATGTGAGCAACATTTTGCAATGATGGAGTTTCAGTAAACTGCCATTAGATGCATTTTTCTGGAGTAGAAAAATAGCAACTGCTAATTTTGGTTGGATATAAAGGCCTACAATTATATTTCCTTCTACCCACAGAGCTATTTAAGATTTTTATGTTGTACAATGGTTTGTAGTAGCTTTTTTTTTTTTTCAGGGATCTGAATGTCAAATCCATTGTGCAGTTCTGCTACACAAAGATATGAACAAGTTGTTTTTGTTTTTTTCCCACATAAGGTAAAAAGGAAGCATTTGAGGATTTTATTTCAGTGAACTTTAAGAAATGAATAATTTTGCATTTTATTTATGCAAACTTTTATATGTGGCATTTTGTAGACAAAACATCCTGAGTGTCTTTGCACATGTGCTAAAAATAAGATTTTCAAATAACCATAGCTGAGGATAGCTATTATCAAGAGGACAAGAAATAACAAATGTTGACAAATATATGGAGAAAAGAGAACCTTGTATACTGTTGGTGGGAATATAAATTGGTGCAACTATTATGGAAAACAATATGATGCAGCAATCCCTTTGATTGTATGCCCAAAGGAAATATAATCACCACAAAGAGCTATCTATACTTCCATGTTCATTGGAGCATTATTTATGATAACTAAGATATAAAAACAACTTAAGTCCCCATTACAGATAAATAGATAAATTGTGGTACATATAGTTAATGAAATATTATGCAGCCATAACAAAGAGATTCTGTCTCTTGCAACAATATGGATGAATCTGAAGGACATTATGCTAAGTGAAATAAGCTAACACAAAAAGATAAGTACTTAATTATATTCATTATATCTGGAATATTTTTTTAAAAGTTGAATAATTAGAAATAGAAGAACTTTGGTTACTGGGTATGGGATGAGGCAGAAAATGGGCAGACATAAGTCACAGAATACAAAATTATAGTTATGTAGGATAAATAAGTCTGTTTTTATTGTATTTCATCTTAAAATTTTGCTAAGAAAGTAGATTTAAGTGCTCTTAACACATAAAAGGGAGAGGGTAGTAAATATGTTAAATGAGGGTATGTTATTTTCCTTAACTGTAATAACCATTTCAGTATGTATGCATATATCAAGATATCATATTGTATCCCTTTATATGCAATAAAATAGCCAAATATGTGGGAATGGAATTCTTGATGAGTAAAACATAAAGACGAATCTGAAAACTAGAGTGGTAAGAGAACACAGGGACTGTATCTATCTAATGAAGCAGTGGCTTTGGATTGACTGATAGAGTCATAGTAACAAAAATTTTTTTTCAAAAGCAATACAGAAGGTAAGTCTATGTGTTCATATGGTGAGCAGTTGGAACTCAGACTACTTTGCAGAGTTTGAACATTTAAAGAGTAACTTCATTGATTTGGACATTTAAAGGATACCACTATCATTGAAAAAGTAACTTAGAGAAAGAATCAATATTGTGACATCTGGTGAACAACAAATTTGTTTATCTTTGATTAAGCTTGATGTAAACATAAAAATAATCTTCCATGACAGTTAATAAACATGGGTATGACCTCATATGAATTTGAATGTGTCAGTCTTACATGCTTCAAAAACACTCAAACCAGAAAACATAATATAAAAAGTAGTCTGGGGTGGGAATAAAAGTGATAGCAACAGTACTCAAGTGCTCCACATGGTCAATATTCAATTCAAATTAGAGAATAATCTAATTTATTTAGAGATAAGTTTACAATGAATGTACACTCATAACCTGAAATAACAAAACGCTTGTGCAAACAATCTGGCATAAGCAAGATTTTATAAACAAAAAAACCAAGAATTTTATGTAATGAAATCATTAGAAAACAGATTTTTAAATGGTGAATAAAATGATTAAGACATAAAAACACTTGAAATGAATAAGCAGAGCTGAAAGTAAATAAAAATTGAATTTCTGTAAGTAAAGTATATACAAAAAAAGTTGGATTGATCAAATAAGAAATTAGATACATCTGAGTAAAGAATTGGTGAAGTAGAAGATATAGCTGGGAAGTTATAGAAAATCAAGACATAGAGACCCAAAGAGATTGAATATATGACAGAACAATTATGAGACATGAAAGACAAAATAATAAGGCTCAACATACATCTAATAGAAGTTCAAAAAGGAGAGATCATAATAAAGTAGAGGGAAGGAATAAAACTCTGAGTCTACAAATTTGAGAATATGTATGTTTAAGCCTACCTATACAAATTTTTTTATAAATGACAGTATGTTAGAACCCATAAAATGGCTCTCTACACATAACCAAGTATCATTCGGAACACATTTCCTAGTCACAATGTAAATATGTTATTTCATATTTAAAAATAACTTTTATAAGCCCTATACATGCCAAAGTTTTAAAATGAATGTATAAATATCTCCCAGATAAAAGACTATTAATAAATCATATGAATAAAAATTTAGAACCTATTTGTACTCAAAATTCTACTTCTCAAAATGTGTGAAAGTATTATTTAGAGGAAAAGTTTTAGTTCCATAAGCTTACATTAAGTGAAAGATGACTGAAAACTGATAAGCTTGAACTATAATATGAGAAGCTAGAAAAAAAACAAGTGTAGAACTATCGCAAAAAAGTATATGTAAGGGATTAATGAATGTAAGATCAGAATAGAAAACAAAACTATAAAAATTGTGGGCCAATGAAGCAAAAAATTTATTTTTTGGAAAGACTTAAAAGGTGTAGAGACAAAAATACTGAAAGATTAAAAAACACAAAAATCAATGCTAGTATTTAAATCTAAAAATGTACTTCTTTAAATTGTAACATCTCTGGAATCAGAATGCATTATAATCAGTAACATATCATACTTTAATTGGTAAACTTTTTGTTTTCTTTTGTTGTAGCCTTAAAGCTACATAAATTTGTTGTGAATCTTATAAAATATTAAAGTCTCATAATAAATAATTTTGAATAATTTTATATCAATACACTTGTAAACTTAGAAAAGATTGACCTTTTCAGAAAACTATAACTTATTACAAAAGAAAAAATAAACATATTAGAATAGTGTCTTAACCTGGCTTCCTTTAGAACCAGACATAGGGCCTTGCATATGGTACTTATGGAAATGGGATTACATGGAAAAGTAAAAAGGACAAGTGGAAAAAAATAGAAAAACAGGGACAACAAATACAAGACGTCATGAAATTGTCTTCAACTATAGGTAAATATTTCTGTATCTAAGAAGATATTTAAGAACTCTTCATCAAGATGGCCAAATAGGAACAGCTCTGGTCCACAGTTCCCAGCAAGAGTGAGCCAGAAGGCAAGTGATCCTTCATTTCCAACCGAGGTACTATATTCATCTCACTGGGACTGGTTAGACAGTGGGTGCAGCCCAAAGAGGGCAAGCTGAAGCAGGGTGGGGCATCACCTCACTTGGGAAGTGCAAGGGGCCAGATAACTCCCTCTCCTAGCCAAGGGAAGCCATTAGGGATGTTTCCAAACACTCCTGCACTCTGGCTCAGATACTGTGCTTTTCCCACGGTCTTCACAACCCAAAGACCAGGAGATTCTCTCCAGTGCCTATAACACCAGTGCCCTGGGTTTCCAGCACAAAACTGGGGAGCCTTTTCAGCCACAGTAGGTTTTTTTTTCCTCTCATACCCCAGTGGTGCATGGAATGCCAGTGAGACAGAATCACTCATTTCCCTGAAAAAAAAGGGGGCTGAAGCAAGGGAGACAAGTGATCTGGGTCAGAGGGTCCCATCTCCATGAAGACCAGCAAGCTAAGATCCAGTGGCTTAAAATTCTCACAGACAGCATAGCAGGCTTGATCTGGGATGGTCGAGTTCGGTAGGGGGAGGGGCATCCACCATTACTGAGGCTTTGGTAGGTGGTTTTAACTTTGCCTGTGTAAACAAAATCACTGGGAAGTTTACACAGCAACTGGGCAGAGCCCACAGCAGCTCAGCAATGCCTCTGCAGGCAGACCATGACTAGACTCTCTTCTTGCTGGGCAGGGCATCTCTGAAAAAAGGCAGCAGCCCATCAGGGACTTAAAAATAAAGCCCCCACCTTTCTGGGACAGAGCACCTGGGAAAAGGGGTGGTTGTAGGTTCCACTTCAGCAGACATAAATGGCGCTGTCTGGCAACTCTGAAGGGAGGAACAGATCTCTCAGCACAGTGCTCGAGCTCTGATAAGGAACAGATGGCCTCCTCAGGTGGCTCCCTGTTGCCTGTGTATCCTGACTGGGAGATACCTCACACAGGAGAGGTCTGGCTGACAACTGGCAGGTACCCTTCTGGGACTGAGCTACTAGAGGATGGAACAGGCAGCGTCTTTGCTGTTCTGTATCCCCTACGGGTGATCCCCAGGCAAGCAGGGTCTGGAATGGACCTCCCGAAGACTCCAGCAGACCTGCAGCAAAGGGGCCTGTTAGAAGGAAAACTAAAAACAAAAAGAAATCACTTCAATATCAGCAGAAAGATGTCCACTCAGATACTCCATCCAAAAGTTACCAACTTCAAAGACCAAAGGTAGATAAATCCACAAAGATGGGAAGAAACCAATGCAAAAAGGCTGAAATCACCAAAAACCAGAAAGCCTCTTCTCCTGCAAGGGATCACAACTTCTCACCAGCAAGGGAACAAAATTGGATGGAGAATGAGTTTGATGAATTGACAGAAGCAGGCTTCAGAAGGTGGGTAAAAACAAACTTCTCCAAGCTAAAGGAGCATGTTCTAACCCAATGCAGGGAAACTAAGAACCTTGAAAAAGAGGTTAAACGAAATGCTAACTAGAATAACCAGCATAGAGAAGAACATAAATGACTCAGAGCTGAAAAACACATCATGAGAACTTCGTGAAGCATACACAAGTTTCAATAGCCAAATCAATCAAGCAGAAAAAAGGATATCAGAGATTGAAGATCAACTTAATGAAATAAAGTGAGAAGGCAAGATGAGAAAAAAAAAGTGAAAAGAAATGAACAAAGCCTCCAAGAAATACAGGATTATGTGAAAAGACCAAATCTATGTTTGATCAGTGTACCTGAAAGTGACAGGGAGAATGAAACCAAGTTGGAAAGCACTCTTCAGGATATTATCCAGGAGAACTTCCTTAACCTAGCAAAGCAGGCCAACATTCAAATTCAGGAAATACAGACAACACTACAGAGATATTCCTTGAGAAGAGCAGTCCCAAGGCACATAATCGTCAGATTCATCAGGGTTGAAATGAAGGAAAAAATGTTAAGTGCAGCTAGAGAGAAAGGTCAGGTTACCCACAAAGGGAAGCCCATCAGACTCACAGAGCATTTCTTGGCAGAAACCCTACATGCCAGAAGAGAGTGGGAGTCAACATTCAACATCCTTAAATAAAAGAATTTTCAACCCAAAATTTCATATCCAGCCAAACTAAGCTTCATAAGGGAAAGAGAAATAAAATCCTTTGCAGACAAGCAACTGCTGAGAGATTTCGCCACCACCAGGCCTGCCTTACAAGAGGTCCTGAACGAAGCACTAAACATGGAAAGGGACAACCAGTACCAGCCACTGCAAAAACATACCAAATTGTAAAGGCCATCAACACTATGAAGAAACTGCATCAACTAATGGGCAAAACAACCAGCTAGCATCAAAATGGCAGGATCAAATACACACATAACAATATTAACCTTAAATATAAATGAGCTTAATGCCCCAATCAAAAGAAACAACTGACAAGTTGGATAGAGAGTCAAGACCCATTGGTGTGCTGTATTCAGGAGACCCATCTCATATGCAAAGACACACATAGGCTCAAAATAAAGGGATGGAGGAAGATTTACCAACCAAATGGAGAACAAAAGAAAAGCAGGGGTTACAATCCTAGTCTCTAATAAAACATACTTTAAACTAACAAAGATCAAAAGAGACAAAGAAGGGCATTATATAATGGTAAAGGGATCAATGCAACAAGAAGAGTTAACTATCTTAAATATACATTCACTCAATACGGAAGCACCCAGATACATAAAGCAATTTCTTAATGACCTACAAAGAGACTTAGACTCCCACACAATAATAGTGGGAGACTTTAACACCCCACTGTCAATATTAGATCAATGAGACAGAAAATTAACAAGGATATCCAGAACTGGAACTCAGATCTGGACCAAGCAAACCTAATAGACATCTACAGAACTCTCCATCCCAAATCCACAGAATATACATTCTTCTCAGCACCACATCACACCTACTCTAAAATTGACCACATAATTGGAAGTAAATCAGTTCTCAGCAGATGCAAAAGAACTGAAATCATAACAAACAGTCTCTCAGATCACAGTGCAATCAAATTAGAACTCAGGGTTAAGAAACTCACTCAAAACCACACAGCTACATGGAAACTGAACAACCTGCTCCCGAATGACTACTGAAAATACTGAAATGAAGGCAGAGATAAGATGTTCTTTGAAACCAGTGAGAACGAAGACACAATGTACCAGTTGTTTATTTTTTTTCCTCTTGCCTAATTGTTCTAGCTAGAATCTCTGGAACACATTTAAAGAAGTGTCTAGAGGGAAATTTATAGCACTAAATGCCCACATGAGAAACAATGAAAGATCTAAGATCAAGAAAAAGGAAAGCATATATTCATCTGCTCTTTTTTCTCATTGGGTCAAGTAGCCCTAGCATCATTAATTTCTCTGCACTTCTAGGTTGTATATACCAGAGTGAAGAGTGACTCTGAAGGTGGTAGAAAGTGACAGATACACGAAGTGGTGAGGTGATGGGTTGTCCAGTTGTCCTTTCAATAAGCAAGTCAACATCTGCATAGAATTGATCACTAAAACATTGGCTGGAATAATAGTTCAAGAGAACTTTAAAGTACTGTACAAGAGATAGTCAAATTAAGAGAGTGTGTGTGTGTGTCTGTGTGTCTATGTTTGTACAACCAGAACATGTCTAGATAACCTGTGATAGATAAGTAAAAGTTTATATAATTTATTTGAATATACAGAAAAACTTAACTTACAAAACTTAAAACATTCTGATACCTTAAGAGTTTAAGAGTAACTTTACTGTACTTAAATTAATTGAGTTTTTACACATAAGCAAAAACAGTAGAATTTAAAATACGTTGCCACCAGCTTTCTTCTTTTGTTCAATATTGCTTTGGCAATCTGAGGTCTTTCACATTTCCATATAAGTTTAAGATTTTTTAAAAAATATTTCTGTGAATAATGCCATTGGTATTTTGACAGGGATTGCATGTAACCTGTAATTCACTATTGGCATATAGAAACACTACTGATTTTTGTATGTTGATTTTGTAACTATTTAATTCATTTCCTATGTCTAATAGTTTTTTGGTAGAGTCTTTAGGGTTTTCTATATATAGGATTACGTCATCTGCAAGCAATTTTACTTCCTCCTTTCCAACTTGATGTGCTTTATTTTTTCCCTCTTGCCTAATTGCTCTAGCTAGAACTTTTAGTATGATGTTAGATAAAGATATAAGTAGGCACCTTGTCTTGTTCCAGATCTTAGAGAACAGTCATTCAACTTTTCCCTGCTCCGTATTCTGTTAGCTGTGGGTTTGTTAGATATGACATTTATTGTGTCATATGTTTCTTCTAAAGCAATTTATTGAGAGTTTTTATCATTAAGGAATGTTGAATTTCACAGGATGTTTTTTAGCATCTATTGAAATAAGCATATGCTTTTTTCCTTGATTCCTTTAATGTGATGTATCACATTTATTGATTTTCATATGTTGTACCATCTTTTTTATTACTAGGATGAATACCACTTGATCTTGGTGAATGGCATTTTTAGCCAGCTGTTGAATTCAGTTTGCTGAGGGTTTTGCATCCATGTTTATTAGGAATATTGGCCTGCTACATATATAGTGTTCTAATCTGATTTTTGAATCCTGAACTTATGAGTTTGGAAGTATTCTCTCCTCTTCAGTTTTTTGAAAGAGTTTGAAAGAAAATAGTATTAAATTTTCTTTAAATGTTTGATAGAATTCAGCAGTGAAACCATCAGGTCCTGGGCTTTTCTTTGATGGATAAGTCTTTATTACTGCTTCAGTCTCATTACTTGTTATTGGTCAATTCATGCTTTCTATTTCTTTATGACTGAATCTTGATAGCTTGTCTTTGTTCAGGAATTTATTAATTTCTTTTACATTTTTCAATTTGTTAATGTGTAGTTGTTCATAATGGTGTCATGATCCTTTGTATTGCTGTGGAATCAGTTGTAATGTCTCCTTTTTCATCTTCAATTTTATTTATTTGAGTCTTTCTCTGTATCCTTTTCAAATTGCAAATTTAAACCATTTCAGCCACTGCACTAGTTATTGCTTTAGAAATATTACTTTTTGCAGGTCTAAAATAAATATGGCTATTCCATTGTGAATTAATATTTGCCAGGTAACCAGAACAAAACTATGTTAAACAACATTTACTGTGAGACAATTCCTTAGATTACCTCAGAGATGAGAACTTTGGCTGCAAATTGGTGTTAGGGCTGGATAAGTTTATCCTTATATATTTTTTCTCTCTCTCTCTTGTCAATGCCAAGGCAAGTTGCCCTTATTATTTTCTGGGTGGAATAAGAGGGACTGATTAATTTTTGGTTTACTCTTACTCTGGTCTCAGTCTATTAAGCAGAAGGGTCTAACAGATATTCTATATTTTTTACTTTTACTTTGCAAGGCCTCAGAACTAAGGTACAATTTACAACTTGATTGGGACTTGATTGCCAATTGCTTTAAGTCTTTATATTCTCAATCTGCCTTTCCATTGTCACTTCTGGCTTGCTAATGGTTTTTGCTATTTTTATTCTATATTATGCTTTAAAAGCATTCCATTTTTTTAAAAACATGTAATTAGCAAATGAAGACTAACTATATTCAGGTATACATGATCTGATATATGTATACATTATGTAATTATTAACAATCAAATTAATTACTCATCCACTGTCACCCATATTATAAATTAGATTCCCAGAACTTATTCATCTTATAACCAAAGTTTGTACCCATTAATAAATATCTTTCCTATTTCCCACATCCCAACCTTTAACAACAACCTTTCTATTATTTGCTTCCATGAGTTAGACTTTTTTAGAGTCCACATGTAAGTAAGATCACATAATCTTCATCCTTATGTCTCTGGCTTGTTTCACTCAGCAGAATGTTTTTCAGGTTTAACAATGTTGTTGCAAATGATAGGATTTCCTTCTTTTTTGTGGCTGAAGAATATGTAGTTACATATATGTACTATAATTTGTTTGTCCCTTCATTCATCAGTGAACATTTAGATTATTTCCGTATTTTGGCTATGGTGAATAATGCTGCAATGAACATGGGGGTGCAGATATCTCTTCAAGTTGCTGATTTCACTGTTTGGTATATACCCAGAAGAGGGATTGCATGGTCATATGATAGTCCTATTTTTAATTTTTTAAAGAAACTTCATACATACTCCTTTCCATTTAATAAAGTATTTTTTAAAAAGTTTCTTTCCAATAATATCCCAGATTCAACAAAATCAGAAGTCTTTAGAGCATGATTTTCTAAATTTTACGCATACAAATTAAAAGTAGAGGACTATGAATTAAACTTTCTGATAGGGCCCATAAATCCATGATTAAACCATCTTAAAATTATATAGAAATAATTTACATCATAATATTAGGAAAAAACATTAGAAATGACCAACCGAACTGGATTGGGACATTGTAAAACTAACTCCCATAATAAAAATGGAATAATATTTATATCTTTATATGTAAACTAAATCCTTGACTAATTTGCATTGCCATTTTTTTCTCAGTGCATAAAAAGGTGTAAAATCATGACATCCCATGGGACTCTGGCCATTTCACATCTGCTAGAGATTACATTGTTCTGACCAAGAATACTTCACCTACCAGGCCTTCAGGCTCGATTCTTCAATGAAGTCTTCAGATAGATTCAAACTTTTTTTCTATGCTATTTTATTTCTTATAGTTGGCACTATGATTGAAAAGCAGCTACTACTTATGAGAAGTTTTTGAGCTCAGACTAATTATGGAGGTAGATTAGCAGAAGAATAATAAATAACAACCTAAAGTCAGAATAATAATTTTCTCTGTTGCCTGTGGGAGAAATGAAAAAATTAGTTTCCTTCTCTCTGTCATGTGTGCATACATATGTATGCATATACAAACATGCATATGTATACATATGATGTGTGTGTATATGCATGAATATGCATATTTAAAGGTATATAAATGTGTTTTATGTATAAATGAGTGTGCACATACAATATAACTGATTTCATATGGGTATATTTGTAATTCAGTTGCATGTTATTGTATAACAAACCACATCAAAATCCAGTTCCTTTAATTTATAGGGATTTATTCTTTTACCTAGGTTTATGGATTGACCAGGCAAATCTGCTGTCCTAATCCAGGTATTAATAATATTATCTGCTTTTGCTTATGTTTCTGCCATCAGGTGGTAGTTCACATGGGAGGCTCACTGATCTGGTGATTAACTGGCTGTTGGTGCTATTTTTAATCAATCTATTACCTGGAATCCTCTTCCTCATTTGTGATATTCTTGCTTTTGCCAAAAGAATGTATGAGTGGAAGGTGACAATGTGTTAGTTCTGAGCCTCTGTTGGCCTTGAGTATGTTCTCTTTCTTTAGAACCCTGATATTACCACAGGAGCAGACCTTATCTAACCTGCTGGATGAGAGAGACATGAATTATGCCAGACATACCAGCCAACAATGAAAAACCTTTACCTGCCACCACAAAAAACACACTAATGTATATAGCCCACTGGCTACATACATGTTTGTATAGTAACCATACAATCAAGCCTACGTAACAACCGGCTAACAACATGATGATAGGATCAAATCCTCACATATTCATATTAACCTTGAATGTAAATGGGCTAACTGCCCCACTTAAAAGATAAAGTGGTAAGTTGAATAAAGGAACAAGACCCAACTGTATACTGTCTTCAATAGGCCCATCTTACATGCAATGATATCATAGACTCAAAGTAAAGGAATGAAGAAAGATCTATCAGGTAAACAGAAAACAAAAAAAAAAAAGCAAGGGTTGCTATACTTTTTTCAGGCAAAACAGACTTAAATGAACAATGGTCAAAAATGAGAAAGAAGGGCATTACATAAGGACAAAGGATTCAATTGAGCAAGAAGGCTTAATTATCCTAAATATATGTGCATCCTATACTAGAGCACCCAGATTCAAAACCAAGTTCTTAGAAACCTACCAAGAGACTTAGATACTCACACAATAATAGTGGGAGACTTCAACACACCACTGACAATATTAGATCATCTAGGCAGAAAATTAAGAAAAATATTTGGGACTTACACTAGATACTTGACCAAATGGACCTAATAGACATCTACAGGATACTCCACCCTACAACAGAATGCACATTTTTTTTATCTGCACATGGCACCTACTCTAAAACTGACCACACAATTGACTCTAAAACAATCCTCAACAAATAACAAAAACAAAATCATACCAACCACACTCTTGAGACCACTATACAATAAAACTAGAAATTAACACTAAGAAAATTTCTCAAAACTATACAATTACATTAAAATTCAACAACCTGCTCCTGAACAACTTTTGAGTAAATGGTAAAATTAAGGTGGAAATCAAGAGGTTTTTTTTAAATGAATGAGAACAAAGATACAACATACCAGAATATCTGGGACACAGCTAAAGTAATGTTAAGCAGGAAGCTTATAGCACTAAATACCCACATCAAAAAATTATAAATATCTAAAATTAACAACCATGATCACATCTAGAGGAGCCAGAGGAACAAGTGCAAACCAACCCAAAAGGTAGCAGAAGACAAAAAATAGCAAAAATCAGAGCTGAACTGAAAGAAACTGAGATGCAAAAAAAAGAAAAGAAAATACAAAAGATCAACAAATCCAATAATTTCTTCTTTGAAAGAATAAGATTGATAGACCTCTAGCTAGACTAACAATTTAAAAGAGAAAGAAGATCCAAATAAACACAATCAAAAATGACAAAGGGGACATTTACACCAAACTTGCAGAAGTACAAACAACCCCAGAGAATATTATGAACACCTCTATGAATACAAACTAGAAAACTTAGAAGAAATGGATAGATTACCGGAAATACAAAACCTCCCAATATTGAACCAAGAAGAAGTTGAAATCCTGAACATACCAACAATGAGTTCTCAAATCGAATCAGTAATAAAACACCTACCAATCAGAAAAAGCCCTGGATGATATGGATTCACAGCCAAATTATACCAGACATAAAGAAAAGTACCAAAACTACTAAATTATTCAAAACATCAAGGAGGGGAGACTCCTCCCTTACTCATTCTACGAGGCTAGCATCATTCTGATACTAAAACCCGGCAGAGAAACAATAAAAAATGAAAACTTCAGGCCAATATCCCTGATGAACACAGACACAAAAATCCTCAACTAAATGCTAGCATTCAAATCCAGTAGCAAATCAAAAAGCTAATCTATCACAATCAAGTAGGCTTTATTACTGGGTTTCAAGGTTGGTTCAACATATACAAATCCATAAATATGATTCATCACGTGATCATAGCTAAAAACAAAAACCAAACGATCATCTTAACAGATAGAAAAGCTTTCAATAAAATTTAACATCCCTTTATACACTATACCCTCAGCAAACTAGGCATCAAAGGGACATATCTCAAAATAACAAATGCAATCTATGGCAAAATCATAGACAATATTATACTGAATAGGCAAAAGTTAGAAGAATTTCTCTTGAGAAACAGAATGAAATAAGGATGCCCATTCTTACCACTCCTACTCAACATAGTACTGGAAGTAATAGAGCAATTGGACAAGAAAAATAAAAGGCATCCAAATAGAAAGAGAGGAGTCAAACTATCTCTGTTTGCAGATGACATAATTCTATATCTAAAAAACCCCCCAGTCTCTGCTAAAAGGTTCCTAGAACTGACAAACAACTTTAGGAAGTTTCAAGATACAAACCAATGTACAAAAATCAGTTACATTTCTATGCAACATCCAAATTGAGAGCCAGATCAAGAAGGCAATCCATTCACAATAGCCACAAGATGAATAAAATACCTAGGGACACAGGTAACCAAGGAAGTGAAAAAACTATACAAGAATTATAAAACACTGTGGAAAGAAGTCAGAGGTGACACAAACAAATGGAAAAACATTTCATGCTCATGGGTAGGAAGACTCAATATTGTTAAAATGCCCATACAGCTCCAAGTAATTTATAGATTTAGTTCTATTCCTATCCAACTACAAAATCATTTTTACAAGATTAGAAAAAAGCTATGCCAAAATTTATATGGAACCAAAAAAGCCTGAATAGCCAAAGCAACCCTAAGTAAATAGAACAAAGCTGGAAACAGCACACTACCTGACTTCAAACTATACTACAGTGCTACAGTAACCAAAACAGCATCATACTGGTTGAGAAACAGACACATAGACTAATAGAACAGAATAGAGATCCCAGAAATAATGTCATGCACCTACAACAATCTGATCTTTGACAAAGACAACAATAACAAACAGTTACTATTAATGTACTCTTGACCCTAAAATAAAAGTTGGGAAAAAAAATAAAAGATAACTAATTTGAATGTATTCCCAACATTTTACTCTATACATAGTATCATATTCATGCACATATTCATGTATATCTGTGTACAGCGTTTTTTGATGAAAAAAAAATTGGATACTGCTACAGGTAAGAAAATATTTTATGTTAGAAAAAACTGGTATAAAGACTTACTATTTAATAAATGATGCTGGGTTAACTGGCTAACTATATGCAGGAGATTGAAACTATATATCTTCCTTTCTCTATATACAAAAAGCAACTCAAGATGGATTAAACACTTAAATGTAAGACTAAATAAAAAAAAATTCTAGCAAGTGAAAAACCTAGAAAATACCATTGTAAACATAGCTTTTGGCAAAAATTTCATGAAGGACTCCAAAAAAAATTACAACAAAACAAATGTAGACAAGTAGGACCTAATTAAACTAAAAAGCTTCTGCACAGCAAAAGAAACTATCAACAGAGTAAACACAATTTATAGAATGGGAGAAAATGTTTGCAAACTATGCATCTGACAAAAGGCTAATATCCAGAATCTATAAGATCTATAAGGAACCTACATCAATAAGCAAACAACAAACAACCCTATTTAAAAATGGTGAAGGACATCAACAGGCACTTCTCAAAAGAAGTTACATACATGTAGCCAACGACCATATGAAAAAATACTCAGCACCAAAAATCTTTAGAGAAATGTAAATCAAAACCATAATGAGATACTATCTCACCAGACAGAATGGCTATTACTAAAAAGTCAGAAAATAACAGGTGTTAGAGAAGTTGCAGACAAAAGGCAATGCTCATACACTGCTGATGGGAATGTAAATTAGTTCAGCCACGTGGAAAGCAATTTGGAGATTTCTCAAAGAACTTAAAACAAAACTGCCATTTGGCCCACCAATCCCATTACTGGATTGGTAGAAAACATAAATTATTCTACAAAAATACACAAGTCCACAAATGTTTATCACAGCACTATTCATAATAGCAAAGACATGGAATCAACCTAAATGCCAATCCGTGGCAGACTGAATAAAGAAAATGTCATGCATGTATATAACAGGATGCTACACAGCCATAAAAAAGAATGAAATCATGACCTTTGCAGCAACATGAATGGAGCTAGAGGGTATAATCCTAATCCAATTAACGCAAGAACAGAAAACCAAATACTGGATGTTCTTAATTGTAAATGGTAGCTAAGCATTGACTACACCTGGAAACAAAAAGGAGAACAACAGACACCAGAGCCTACTCGAGGGTGGAAGGCGGGAGGAGGGTGAGGGTCAAAAAACTACTATCAGTACTATGCTCACTACCTTGATGAGAAAATCCTTTGCACACTAAACCCTAGTGTCACGCAATTTACTCATGTAACCAACATGCAAATGTACTCCCTGAACGTAAAATAAAGTTGGAAAAGTAAAAATAAAAGATAAAAACTAATCTACATATATTCCCAACATTTTATTGTACTCTATATATAGTCTCATATATATCTGTGTATACAGTTTTATAGATGAAAAAATGAGAGATACCACTAAAGATAACAAAACATATTTTACATTCATTAAAATAACTAATATTTTCCACAATACTATGCTAAGCATAAGAATATATTTTATGTGCTTTTTGTGGATCACCTTATTTAATTCTGAACCCTATGGAGTTGGTATTATTATAACACTTGTTATAATAGATGAGGATACTGGGGATTAGCAAAGTTTAGGAACTTGTCAAAAATCACCAGCTTGTGAGTGGCAGAGCTGGAATTCAAACTTGGGCTTCCAAACTCTGGAACTCTTCAGTCCTATACCACCCAAATCTCCTAACTTCCTTGCTGCATTGATTACTGTATATTCTCAGAGCTATTGCTTCTATATTTGCCCAAATATACACAAAGAGGCAAAGAAGGCATCATTTTTGCTACTGATCTTTATCCAGGCTTCAGAATCTACTTCTTCCCTGACCATCAAAATCAGGTTCTCCAGGGAGGTAAATTGTATGCATTCATAAGGTGAAGTTTCTAAGAAATAGGATTCAAGTTATAAATTATTCTTAGTCAAGATCATGGAAAACACAGATATTAGAATTAAGAATATAACATTACCTTATATTTCAACCTCCCATTTCCTTTATAGCCCTCATTTTTAACTTTTTAATATAATCATTTGGTTTCCAGTCTGACCCACCTAATAGGTTCTAAATTCCTGATTATTGACCTTTTATGCCTTGTTTATTGTGGTCAGTGGTCTGCAGTAGGCACTTAACAACAATTGCTTGCTCTAGAATTGAGCTCAGGTAATTCTGCACAGTCTTTCAGAGAGAAAGAATGAATATCTGAAAAGTAAATATAGATTAAAGAAGAGCCATTTCCATGAAATCAAAGAGCAGTGCAAAGGACGAATAAGCTGCTCCAACAGCTCCCCGAGGCCCTCCACTGTCTTTTATGCTAACGCATTCTAAGTGTATCTTCCAAATCCGGTTAGATTTTTCTCTTCTCAGAAAAGTCCCCATTGATGTTCATATGACACTCTCCTTGTGTCTATACTCTAGGGGTGGCGGTATGGGGGGAATATACTATCTAAAAGGCAGTGCACTGTCTGGGGCTGGAATTGTTGATAGGATAACATCAAGAATGCCAATTAAGTTTGGAGATTAGGTTCTGTGATATCGCTCGCTCTCTGTCTCTCTGTCTCTCTCTCTCTCTCTCTCTCTCTCTCTCTCTCTCTCCTTTTGGCCTCCTGCCTATACCAAGGAACTTGAGTTGTGGGACATCCAACAGTAAATGTGTTCCAGGTTGGAAAAAAGTATATATATATATATATACATATATATTTATGTAAAAATTTTTTTACCATAAAAACAGTTTGCACACATTTTCACAACTCAAACACCTGAATAGCTTTTGGTCATTTTCCTTCCTTAACTACATTTTGTTTCTAATGTCTGTTATGCATTTAGTAGGACATTGAAAAGAAAAGTAAATGAAACACTGCAAACACAGATACTCAAAAAGAAATCTTAAAGACATTGGCCGGGCGCGGCGGCTCATGCCTGTAATCCCAGCACTTTGGAAGGCCAAGGCGGGTGGATCACGAGGTCAAGAGATCAAGACCATCCTGGCCAACATGGTGAAACCCCATCTCTACTAAAAATACAAAAAAAATTAGCTGGGCGTGGTGGCACACGCCTGTAGTTCCAGCTACTTGGGAGGCTGAGGCAGGAGAATTGCTTGAACCCGGGAGGCGGAGGTTGCAGTGAGCCGAGGTTGCGCCACTGCACTCCAGCCTGGTGCCTGGTGACTGAGTGAGACTCTGTCTCAAAAAAAAAAAAAAAGAAATCTTAAAGACATTTAACATTGTTAATATAAATAAGATGCTGTGTTTGTATATAAAGTATAATGTTAAGCATCTCCAGCATGTGGCATAGCTCAGGTTTTCTGAAGAAAAACCTATCTACAAAAAGGTAACTGGACATTTGTAAAGTTTTGCTTTGCTGTTGTTGAGAGGAGTAAAAGAAAAGGCAGCAAACCATTTATCAACAACCTCTTACACGCCACACATTTTGCTTGCCACTTTAGGAGTTTTATTTAAGTGAACATTAACAGTAATCTCATTATATCAAATTTAAAAACTGTCCCTAAAAGGGAAGTTGTCCCTAAAAAGAAAAATTTAGTAAGAAGCCAAGCTGGAATTTAAACTCAGGCTTTTTTCTGACTGCAACATCTGGATGTTTTTCATTTCATCATGATTGTTTCCAAAATTTTTCTACCGAAGTATTTATTATAGAGCTATGTATTTACCCAGTCATACACTAAAAAGAGATTTATAAGCTCCTTCGGAAACAAGTTGATCTTTTTTTGAGAAGCCACAAAATATGTGTGTTGAAGTGGAGGAATGAGAATCAGACTTCAAATTTTTCATATCTTTCTATGCCAAGGAATGAAGAGGAGATTAATTCTATCACAACAACTCTGTCAACTTAATCCTTACAGATGTTAAATAACTCAAACTGAATAAATCTCTTTCATTGTTGACTCTGTCACAAAATAGATAGAAGTACTAAAAGTGAAATGAGTATGAGAAGCCTGAGTATCATTTTAAAAATTAATAGGTTTATAACTATAAAACCATTTTCAGCCAAATACAGATTATATATAACTCTGACATTACCCCTAACAAATAAGAAAATAAAAAAGTTCTGTAACAAGATGGGAAAGTATGATTAACTAAGACAGATTTTGAAAAATACACCAGAAAAAGAACACAATAAATAGGTTTGCCAATAAAGAAAGGTAATGGAAAATAATAAAGTTTCCTATGTATCCTGTAAATATCATTGATCCACTTTCAATGTCAACACACTGGCTGTTCCAGATCTTCATTGCCCTCCTCCACTCCCCCATATTCCTCTTTTTCCTTTGCTTACAGTAGATCTTCCCTAATTGCCCACAACTTCATGTAGTAAGTAGAGACAATGTGATGGAGAACTCATCCGATTTCCTGTATTATTTACTTGCTTACACATATATGTACACACACACTGATATTCTTCTACCCTATATCAGAAAAATTCTTTCACATAATGCCAGTTAGCCAAATATGTCCAACTGTGCCATTCTCAAGACCCTTAACCCAAGAACTAATCCCCTGCCTTTGACTCTTTTTATTCCTTATAAAAACATGCTGTAGAATAGCTTCTCAAGTCACCTTAAAAAATAACAGACCATAACAATAAAAATAAAATATTCCCCTTGATTTGAATTATTGTCTTCCTTCCATCTCAGTCCTGGAAGTGAAACAAGATGTCTGTATCTGCTGTCTACTTTTTTTGTCTATCTTTCCCTTCTTTCTTCTTTTCAGATTTGTCATTCATCCACCATGCATTAAGTTTATATCATCATCTCTATTGGACATTGAGGACACAGAGACAAATAGGTAATGGTTTCTGCTGTCAAAGGGATAGCTCACTTATAAAGAGATAGCAATAAGTGTAGATTAATGGGTACAATTAAATATTATAGTGTAATGGTAGAAAATGAGAATGCACTACTCTATGTCAATGGACCAGAAAAAAATTAAAAGATAGGAAATGGACCTTGAAAAAATGAGTAGATATTTAGCTCTTAAAGCTCTTTTCTGTTGTATCAGAACATACAATATAAGGGAAATCAAGCTAGAAAGAGAAGCAAAAACAAAGTCAATGATTTGAAAGAGCTTTGGATATTTGAAAGCCTGCAAGCCATCATACATGGCATTAATATGGGAGCTCAGGGTTAGAGATGGGGGGACATCAAAGAGATGAAGCTGAAAGGGCAAACATAGATTTGATACTAAAACATCTTCTGTATCTTGTTGAGTTTAGAATACATTGTAAAGAAAATAGAATTGACTTAGTAATGAAAATCCTGGGTAAATGTTTCCATTGGTATTGCTATACAACAAACCACTCCAACAGTTAGTGACCTAAGAAATGCTTATCATTTCTCAGTTTTTGTAAGTCAGTTGGACTGTTCTGATCTGGTCTGATTCAGCTGATCACTCCATGGTCAGCTAGTGGTTCAGCTGGGATTAAATGGCCCCACACATATATCTGATGGTAAGCTTGATGGTACCTTGGGTAATAGGATGACTTGGCCATGTGTCTCTTACCACCCAAGAGATTATCTCAAGCTTTTTTACATGATAGGAATCTCTGAATAGCAAAAGCAGGCAAGCCCCAGTGAAAAAGTATTTCTTAAATCTCTACTTAGATTACACTGATACTGCCCCATTGGCCAAAACAATTCACATAATGAAGAACAGAATCTGTGTAGGAAGAAATTGCCTAAGAGCATAGATACAAGTATAGGCATAATTGTAGCCATTTATTATGAACAAAGTACCAGAGCAAGGAACCAGAACTGTATAGCATAGAGTATCATATGTTATTTACAAATCATTTATAACTAACTGATTGACCAGAATCACATCTTAGACTACCTTTTGTCCCCTGCAGGTATGCAATCTGCCCTTAACAATTGTGGGCCTTGAGGCCAGAGTACAAATGGAGATTTATATATCATAATTCTAAATATTTAAAACTTACCAATTAAGCTAACAAAATGTTAAATACACCACAGACTAGTCTTCTACTTTGACAAATAGAAGTTCATAATTACCTGAAAGGCTAACTTCACATTTCTTGGACTGCTTGGAGTTTCTTGCTAGACTGTGGATCTCAAGTAAAGCTGGGCCACAGCATCTGCCACTGTACTTTTCACTCTGGCTCCAGAACTGTGAGAAGCTTCATACACATACATTTGTTAAGCACAGTCCAATACATCCAACTTCGTTATTCAATCTCCAAAAGGCAAACACTCACAAGTACCTGGGGTGGTGCACAACTATGATGTGCTTTTCTGCTATTGGATCAGGGTGGAGTGAAGAACTTTGCAAGCCCTGGAAATGGATGTGGAGCCATTTGGGCAGGAAATTTGGAGTCTAGAAAATAATCTAGAAATTGGAGTATGGCCCCTGACCATGTAGACTTCCTGCCCTTTGAACAGGGTACTGCTGGAGAGCACAGGACTATGATAGAGAATCTCTTGTCACAGTATAGTGGTGGTTTTTTCAGGTGAAAACATAGGAATAAGGATAGATTCCTCTTTTTTTTCACTTTGATATCTACTTCTATAAAGAGCTACGTGGACACAGGGAGGGGAACATCACACACCAGGGCCTGTCAGGGGATGGGAGGAAAGGGAGGGGAATGGCATTCAGAGAAATATCTAATGTATTCAGGCTTAAAACTTAGATGATGGGTTGATGGGTGCAGCAAACCACCATGGCACATGTATACCTATGTAACAAACCTGCACATTCTGCACATGTATCCCAGAACTTAAAGTATAATTTTAAACCATATGAAAAAAAGAGAAAAAAAGAGCTGAATCAGAACTGAAAGAAAACCTGGGTAAGGGGCTCACTGATGAATTTCTATGTAGAAAAACAATTTAATTTAAAAGAATACAAATAAATATTCAAAAACACAGAAAAATGAAGCAATTTTGGTGGTCATGATACTGCAGACAGAACATGAACCATTCACTACCAACTTCTTTTCTTTACACGTTAACCACTGCAAAATCTTGCTTTTCTACCAGATCCTCTACCTAAATTTCTCTAGCATCAAAACCAGTAGATATTTCTCAGGACTTACCTCACTGACAATATTTGTGGTCCAATACCAATCAGTCTTTTCTGTCTTTGGCAACAGTGAGCATATGACCCAGGCCAGCCAGTAGAAACATGTCATCCTCTTGGTGTGGTCATGTGATCTAAGTAGGACCAATCAGAGTCTTTTTCCAGAACCTATAAGGCTGCTGGAAGAAAGGAAGAAATATATCCTTCCCGTTCATCCCAGGAATAAAAGATCAGCCTAGCCCTTCAAACAAAAAAAAGAAGAGACAGAGGGAAACTGGGAGAGAAACATGAACTTTCCATGAATGAACCAGTCAGTCATTATGCCAGATTTCTCATTAATATGAAAAATAGTTAATGCAGATGTTTATTGCTTTAAATTGTTTGAATTAGGTCTGTATCTCTAATTAATGTGTCCCAACACAGCTACCTTGTGGTTTGTAGCACTCTTGAATATTTCGTCTATTTTTTGAATCTTCCTTTCCTAAGCTTCCAAGTTTCTTGTTCTCTCTCTTGCTTTAGTTAATAATACACTTACTGTATTAGTCCATTTTCATGCTACCTATAAAGACATACCCGAGACTGGGTAATTTACAAAAGAAGGAGATTATATTGGACTTAACAGTTCCACGTGGCTGGGAAAGCCTCACAATCATGGAAGGCAAGGAAAAGCAAGTCATGTCTTAAATGGATGGCAGCAGGCAAAGAGGGAATGCTTGTACAGAGATACTCCCATTTTTCAAAACCATCAGATCACGTGAGACTTACCATCATGAGAACAGCATAGAAAATACTTGTCACCATGATTCAATTACCTCCTTCCAGGTCCCTCCAACAACACATGGGAATTCAAGATGAGATTTCAGTGAGGACACAGCCAAACTATACCAGGTAATGATGTTTTCCTCTGTCCGTCCTCTGAGTGTGAATATTTCTCAGCCCGTAGTTGTTTCATTCAGTAGACTCTATCTTGATAAAAACACCAACATCTATTTTTTTACACCCCAAATCTTATCACTAATGTTTGAGCCAGGTCCCTAAATATAGAAAAGAGATAAAAATTCATTGTATTTTCCTGTAATTCAGCTCAGCAATTGCTTTCAGTATCTACTTCCTCAAATTCCCATCCTTTGACATTTAAATAATTGTTAATCATTTGAATCTAGCTTCACCTACTGCCTCTTATTTATTTATTTATTTTAGTTTCTCTTCTTTACTCTCTTTTGTAACTATAATTCCTATTAATTCTGGAAATAAACTGATTTTGGAACCATCCCCCATCTCATTTCTTTTCCCCAGAAAAGAATATATTTCTTTCTTTCCTCCAGACGATATATCAAACCTTACTCATAGGGGAAGAAGAAGATCTGCCATTTAGTCAGTGATCCTTAAAATGTAGTAGGTATGAGAATCACCTGAAGAAGTTGTTAAAACACAGAACACTGGGCTTGCTCCTAAAGTTTCTGATTTAGTAGATCTGGGGTGAAACATGGGAATTTAAATTTCCAGTAAATTCTTAAGTAATGCTGTTGTTCTTGGTCTGGGTCATAGGAGTAGTTCTAATCTACTCTATGTTGTCTTCATTATTTTCTTTATTGCAAAGCTTTATATCATGTGCTCCTTTTGAGTGTGGAGAAAAGCCGTGCCTTTATTTTAACCAATAGAATATGGCAAAGGTGGTGGGATATTATTCTATCACCATGTTATGATACATAAGACTCTGTTTTAGCAGAAAGGAGACAGGGAGATTCTCCTGCTGTCTTTGAAGAAAGAAGCAGTAATGTCACAAATTACCTATGCAGAAGGCCACACGGCAGAGATGTGAGTGTAGCCTGTAAAACCTGAAGTTAGTCTCCAGGCAATGGCTCATAAAAAGCTGGGACCTTCAGTCAGACAATCACATGGAAATGCATTATAAAAAAAAATCTGAATAAACCTGAAATCTGAATGAAGTGGATTTTTCCTTAGTTAAGCATCCAGATGAAAACACACCCTTGTGTATTTTGATCTTCTTTGCAGGCATGGGAGACCGTTGAGCAGAGGACCTGGTCATAAGCCATTTGTGGACTCTGACCCAGGACAACTGTCAGATAACAAATATGTGTGATTTGCAACTGCTAAGTTGGTATTGCAAACAACATCTTCTAAAAATATTATCCCCAGAACCAACCTCTCTGAATTTCCATTACCTATAGGATAACATTTAAATACCTTATTAGGGTGCATAAAGCTCTTTATCAAAGGGGTCTCACTTCCTTCTGTAGCCTCAGTGTCCAAGGTGTTGCCCCTTCTTCTTGCTATTTCCACTTTTATCTTCAAATTTGCAATATGCTCTAATAGACATAGATCAGAAGCTTTCAATACTTTTTCACTTATAATTCCTCATTCTTTACCCACACTTATTCTTTCAAAATTTATTTTCAGTGTGGTCACCTTCTGGGAAATCTACCCAGATACAATCCATCAACCCAACTCCTGGGCCTGAATTAATTATCCATAGCCTTTGGCTCTAAGCACATTTTTACCTCTAATTTTACAGTTAAAACATTGTCTTGCAATGTTAGTTTGCTTTTCTGACTTCCCTTGTTGGTCTCAGGAACTTGAGAGCAAGTTGTTTCCCTTAGTACCTCAGATGCCTGTCTATAAAGTAGTACATATTTAATGGTTCAACCAAGAGTCATGGCTTATAAGAAAGTCATATATACTTTTCAGAAGGACATTACTTATTAAACACTATTGATGCAAAAAATAGTAGTCTTGGTAGAGAAAAAGATATGCAACATAGACTAAATAGTATCTGAAATCATAAAGTCGTGGCAATCCCTTAACAAGGATAGGAAATGAAGAACAATAGGAGGTCTTTGTCTAGTCCTGTCAGGTAGGTCAGACACTGAGTTATATGTGTATTTCCCAGACAGTCTATGATGCCACTTTATCATATGCTGTTTTGTACTGAGCTCATACCACAAATTTAAGTTTTATACAGTTCTACATGGATATGCTCTTTGAATGAACTAACTACTGTTATCACCTTTTGATGGAAGTTATTAATTTAGTTCAATTGCTAAGTAAATAGATAATCACAAATTTTGAAATAACCCAATTTTAAATGTATTATATAGTGAACACATTATTGAAGTTTTAAAAAACCATTCATCTATTACATTTTCTATTTCACCAAAAATAAATCTCATTCTTTTTTAGTTTTACCTCTGTTTTCTGGGAAATTAGATTTAACCAATGTAATAGCATTCAAATTTATATTTACAGACCTCACATGAGGAAAGTTTTTCATTTCTCATCCTATTCTTCTGCTTCCATAAGATGTATATTATCCTTAAAGATATTATTCAATATAGTAATCACATTGAATTCTTCTTTTGCCATTGATTATGTTGCAGAGCAAAAAATGTCATGTGATGGTCCTAATAAAAACAATTTGTAATGCGTACACAATTACACAGAAACCACAAGAAAAAGGCACCATTATATAAAGATAGATAATATGACAATAAAATTGTAATTTAAATGAGACTCATTATCCTTAATAAATCAAACATGCATACACTGGGAATGAGAAAACTATATACTCTTTCAATATAGCTATTTATCAATATCCCAAATACTCTTTCTTATATAAGGAATTTAAATTGCAAAACATAAAAAAGAGATCACACCACATGGCTTGTGGTGATCTGTTGACACTGCTTGTTATATCCTGAGTTATGTCCCCAAAAATGTTTATGCTAACATTCTAACTCCCAATGTCTCAGAATGTAAATGTAGCCTTTAAAGAGGTAATGAAGTTAAAATAAGGCTTTAGGATGGTGTCCCTATAAGAAGATTAGGATATTAAGAGAGACAGTAGGGTGTACACACACAGAGAAAAGGCCATGTGAAGACATAGTGAGAGTGATCATCTGCAAGCCAAGGAGAGAGTCTGAGAAGAATCCAAATCTGTCTGTACCTTGATCTTGGATTTCCAGCTTCCAGAAGCCTGAGAAAATAAATGTCTGTTAAGGTTGTCCAGTCTGTGGTATTTTCTTGTGGCAGCCATAGCAAACTAATAAACTGCCCTGTTTTCCCTCAGTACTAACAAGGTCATGATAGCAACAATGACAGAATAGAAACATATTTCTCTAAGAGTGAAAGAAAAAATAATTTTTGATACTATAAATATTTCTGAGATGCCGTTTTATAAATGATACGTAAGCTTAGATTTACCCTTCTTAATATTAATGTAGTTTTCTTCTCTCTTTTTTTAAAACTTAGAACAAGTCTCTGTCTCGTTTTGTGCAGGAGCACTAATCTGAGTGTAATATAATAAAATTAGGAAAAAAATGACAAACATATTTAGCCTATCTCCAAGGTAATTAGCAATAAAATATATCAGGAAATATGCTTTTATTCTAAAACGTACACCAGAATATTGCAATACAAATAGCCTGTGTAAGGTGCAAGAGTTTTTTTTTAATTTCCCTTGTTAAATTTTCCTGTAATGATAACTTGACATTTGGTCTTTACAATTAAAATGGTAAGTATCAGGGTAAGAAAATTTGAAGTACCTCCTGTTTTATAAACAAGTATAAAACTTAGCAGCTGAAAATGTTTTTATCTTGGCAACCTGTATTATACCTGGCATGATTTAGTTAGTACAAAATGAAAAAATACACATTTCCAAGTAATGCTACTGAATGGATTTTCCTAGGCTGATGATTGAACTCATAAAATATGTAATTATTATTCAGATAAAGAAAATGAATATATTATTATCTATTAATACACTACGACCCTAAAGCCCTTTGTTAAACTCTTTATTCCTTTATGAATAAAAATCTCACAGTCCTTTTTACTATATTCTTAATATAAAGGAGCAGCATTTTATGATCATTATTATATAAGATGACACTTGTTCTATACAAAATTTAATTCCACTAGTCACAGATCATTTTTAAGGTAGTTAAGCTACTATGGTAGCAGATATTATACCTTGAAGTCATTGAACACATACCAGCTGACAAGCTAACAGAAAATTGAAAGACAATTTTCAATACTATGCTCCAACTAAATGCCAATTTAGAAACTAAGTATAACTCCTGGATGCTGTTTGCACTTTGAAAATTACATTCCAAAGTTTAATAGAATGAAATTTTTTTATAAGTTCTATAGTCTCAAGTCTTGAGGCTTAGGCAAAGTGTGTTCCAAAAGAATAGGCACTATTACTTAAAATGCAAAAATCAGTTCTAAAGCTATACATACCTGTGAAACTTCTTAGGTAAAGAAACAAACCCAAAAAAAACCCACCCAGTTTTGAAATGCTGAATTTCTTCATCAGGATAACTGGGACAATATTGGATTATAAAACTACAGCTTCTACTGCTAGGGAGGAATGACCAGTGCTTACCACACAGAATCTTAAGTGATTAATTCAATGAACATTTAGGGAAAATTATGAGGCAGATACTAGGCTATCTGCCAGAGAATGCCAAGACACAGTCATTGGGCTCAACAGGCTCACAAACTACTGGGGAGGCAGGCAGGAAAAAAAACAATGACAACCCAGTGTTGTAAGAAATAAGCAAGGGGTGCTATGGAAGACCACAGGAAAAGAATTAATAGGGACAAAGTATGTGGGTGAGAGTGGTTCCTTGCAGAAAGGGACATACATGATGAGCTTTACAGAATGAGTAGGAACTTGAGTGGAGAGGAAATCAAGTGCAAAGCACAGAAGCTTAAATGTTGTGGCTTATAAACTGGTGACTACAGTGGCAACGGGGAAGAGACAAGTAGCCAATGAAAGAAATGATCAGGAGACATATTGTTGAAATGTATAGAATTCCAGCAAAAGGTAATATATTAGAAATTGTTGCATAGGGTAGTAATTAAAATTTCTGTATTTTTGTGCTTTAATACTGCTTAAGAACATTAATTCTTTTGACTTTAGTGTACTCTGTTGAGATTCACTCAGGATGGTTGGAAAAATCTCAAGGGAAATATTAGGGAAAGTTTTAAGCATATAGTCTCAAACCTTTTGGAAGGCGAAAAGGTTTTTATTAACTTATGGAACAGGCTGAAGTTAGCCAGTTCTTATCTTAGAGCATTAAGTCATAGGGTGAAGGTTAAGGAAAATAGAAGCTTCCCCAGTTAAGTCTGTTTACCCTACATTCCTTTGTCTCTGTTTACTCATGTAAACTTTGTGCAGGATGGTCCTCTCAAGGGGAAGTCAAAGGGGGATTATCCATTAATGGTGTTTATTGCAGGCCCCTGAACCAAAAGCTTTTATCATTTGTAAAACCACTCTTTAGCCATGTTAATTATCCACAATCCTGTTGACTTAGAACCTCTGTTATTAAATACTGAATAAATGCAAAAGGGAACAGCGAGTAGGGATTGGTTAGCTGCAATCGCCCTCTGAGAGCAGCTGATGACATCCCTAGCTCACTCAATTCACTGTCCTGTGTGTGTGAGTGTAGTTATTCATGTGTCACTGAGTCAGGGTCTGCGGGACAGACCTTCACAGCTGGTGATCAATGTCTCAATTGGTGACCCCAATGTGACCAACATTACAGTACTCCTTGAAGTCGTAATAGTAATATCTACTTCATAACTGTGTTGCGAAAAACAAATTAATTTATATAGACAAAGGACAAGGCATTGAGGCTAACGCATAGTAAGCACTCAATAATTTGACTCGACACCTAAGAAACAGATAATCAAATTGTAGTATGGAAAGATTACCCTCAAAGCAAGATCTAGAATGATTCATAAAGGGACAAAATAACAGGTGTCAAGGATTTCTAGAGGCTGATGTAGTAACCCGATGTCTTAATTCAGGCTACTATAGGACTAGGTGGCTTACAAAACAAATACTTATTTCTTATAATTCTGAATGCAGAAAGTGAGGCTGGAGATTAGGTTTCCAGTGTGGTCAGGTTCTTGGTGAAGCCTAGATTCCCGGTTATATCCTCTCATGGCACTTCCTGGCTGTGTACACATAGAAAAACAGATCTCCTGTCTACTCTTCTTTTAATAACAGACTTATTCTCATCATAAGGGCTTCACCATCATAACTGCATCAAATCTAATCACCTGCCAAAAGCCCCACTTCCAAATACCATCATCACATTGGGGATTGGAAATTTAACACATAAGGCTCAGTGTAAGGGAGAAAAAATAATTATTTGGTCTGTAGCACCAGGTGAGAATTAAAGCTATGCCTGAGAGAGTGGGAAGGGATAATGAGTTGGAGAGAGATTTGAAAGCTATTAAGAAGTAGAACCAGAAAATAGGGGGAGAAGTTCAAGATGGCTGAGTAAAAACAGCTGGGATCTGCCTTTTCTACAGAGAGGAACCAAAATATTTAGTAGGTATTCATACTTTGAAGGGATCATCTGACAGAGGACACTGGAATTCAACAGAGAGGCAATAAAAAAATACAAACAGTGAACAAGAGGGAAGCAGGGTTGCCTCCTCAGTCAGGATTACTGGGACCTGGAGCTGCTCCCCAGCCCAGGGAAGGAATAAGTGAGAGACCAACCTCCAGAGCTCCACATTTCTACCACAGATGTTTGCAATCCTAGCTACAAGAGAGCCCCTCAACCCTTACAGGTCTTCAGCTGGTATAGGGAGCTGCCTGGAGATCACAGAGAGACACTGCTCTAACTCATGTGAAGTCCAACTGGCTTCCTAGCACTGGACAACTGCAACATAGCACCATTCTGGGTGCCCATCCACTTCGATTCAACTTAGTACTGGAAGTCTCAGCTACAGCAATCGGGCAAAAGAAATAAATAAAAAGCATCCAAATTGGAAAAGAGGAAGTGAAATTAACTCTGTTTGCTCAAGATGTGATTTTATAACTAGAAAACCATAAAGTCCTCTACAAAAGACTTCTAGATTTGGTAAATGACTTCAGTAAAGTTTCAGGATACAAAATCAACATACAGAAGTCAGTAGCATTTTTATACATCACTAGTAGTCAAGTTGAGAACCAAATGAAGAACTCAGTCCCATTTACCATAGCTATGAAAAAGTTAAAAACTAGGAAAGCAGTTACCCAAGAAGGTAAAAGAGCTCTACAAGGAGAACTATAAAATGCTGCTGTAAGAAATCATAGATGACACAAACAAATGAAAACACATCCCATACTCATGGATTAGAAGAATCAGTATTGTTAAAATAACCATACTGCCCAAAGCAATCTATAGATTTAATGTAATTCCTATCCAATTACTGACATCATATTCAAAGAATTAGGGAAAAAAATATAAAATTCATAAGAAACAAAAAAAGCCCAAACATCCAAAGCAATTTTAACCAAAAGAACTAAACTGGAGGTATCATATACCAGACTTCAAGTTATACTATGAGACTATAGCAACCAAAACAGTGTGATACTGGTATAAAAACAGACACAGGTCAATGGAACAGAAGAGAGAACTCAGAAATAAAGCTACACACCTACCACCAACTGATCTTTGGCAAAGTTGACAAAAACTTACACTGAGGAACAGAGATCCAATTAATAAATGCTGCTGGAAAAATTGGATAGCCGTATGTAGAAGAATGAAACCTGTCAGTCACCTTATGCAAAAATTGACTCAAGATGGATGAAAGACTTAAATATAAAACCTGAAATTAGAAAGAAGATTAGAAGACTACCTGAAAAAACTATTCTTGACATTGGTCTAGGCCAAAAATTTATGACTAAGTTCTCAAATGCAATAAAAACAAAAATAGACAAATGGGACTTAAACTAAAAAGCTTCTGCACAGCAAAAATATAATCATCAGAGTAAACAGAAAATCTGCATAAAGGGAGAAAATACTTACAAACTATACATCAATCAGAGGGCTAATATCTAGAATCTACAAGGAACTCCAACACCTCAACAAGACGAAAAACAACCCCATTAAACAGTGGGCAAAGGACATGAACATTTTTCTCAAAAGAAGACATACAAGCAACCAACAAACATGAAAACAGGCTCAACATCACTAATCATCAGAGAAATGCAAATTAAAATCACAGTGAGATATCCTTTTATACCAGTCAGAATGGCTATTATTAAAAAGTCAAAAAACAATGGATGTTGATGAGGATGCAAAGAAGAGGAAATGCCTATACGCTGTTGGTGGGAATGTAAACTAGTACAATCTCTATGGAAAATAGAATGTATATTCCTCAAATAACTAAAAATAGAGCTACCATTTGATCCAGCAATTCCACTATTAAGTTTGTACACAAAGGAAAATAAAGGATCATATCAAAAGATACCTGTATTCATATATTTATGGCAGCACTATTTACAATACCAAAATTATAGAATCAACCTAAGTGTCCATCAATGGATAATGAAAGAAAATGTTATACACACACACTCACACACAGATACATATATAAATATATATATATACACACAATATATATATATACAATATACATTGTACATATGGACATGATTCATGGAAAAGTAAACATTGGAGTGTAAGAGGTGGGTGAGGTATGTGAAATTACCTATTGGGTGCAATGTACAGTATTGGGGTGATGGTTATACTAAAAGTCAAGACTTCACTACTGTATCCATGTAACAAAAATACACTGTACTCCCTAAATCCAGAAAAAAAAAATGGAACCTATACAGCCTGATGACCTGATGTAGGAAGTGAAAAAGGAAAATGAAAAGCAAATTCCAGGTGTGTAAGTGTGTGCAGGTGCTATTGATTAACAAGAAATACTGGATAAAATGAGTAATTATGAGAGAACACATTGAACTAAGATTGAGAACTTTTTTATTTTAGATGGCTTTCAAGCTTTGGAGCAACATCTAAACTGGAATAAAAATTTGGAATAACAAGCAAATTATTCCACACTTCTTGAATTCCCATTCCCTTTAGCATCCAGCAAAAGTTGCTAGAGGCCCATTCTATGTAATTATAAAAGTCAAAGAATTTCATAAATGTTGGTGAGGCTTATAAAGAAGTTACTGTCGTGTTTACGTTTTCTACCAAATTTCTGTTTCAAATACAGTATTGATTTGCACTTAAACTTCATATAGTGGCTGCCCTTCCTCTGTCACTTGGCCACTTCTGAATGCTTTGACCTTTTTTTTTTTCATTTCCCAGAGCTCCACCACCAAGGTTTGTGGTATGGGTTGACTATCTCTTATGCAAAAACTTGGGACCAGAGTGTTTTGGATTTAAGATTTTCTCAGATTTTGGAATATTTGCATTGCTATTACAGGTTAAGCAGCCCAATTTTCTTTTCTTTTCTTCCCCTCCACGCTTTTTTTTGTTGTTGTTTTTTTTTTTGGAGACAGAGTCTCACTCTGTTTCCCAATTTCCCAGGCTGGAGTGCAGCTGCACAATCTCAGCTCACTACAACCTCTGCCTCCTGGGTTCAAGTGATTTTCCCGCCTCAGCCTCCCAAGTAGCTGGGATTATAGGCATGCTCTACCACACCTAGCTAATTTTTTATATTTTTAGTAAAGATGTGGTTTCACCATGTTGTCCAGGCTGTTCTCAAACTCCTAACCTCAAGGGTTCCACCTGTCCTGGCCTCCCAAAGTCCTGGGATTACAGGCGTGAGCCACCATGCTGAAATTCTCTTTCAAACATCCCAATTTTGAAAGAGAATTTCCTTTAAGCATCAGGTTGGTGCTCAAAATGTTTCAGATTTTGGAGCACTTCAGATTTCAGATTATCAGATTTGGTATGCTTAGCCTTTATATGAACTTTTCATGGCTATGTTTGATAAATAACAACAATCACAAAACAACATAAAAGAGAAATCACTTAAATATTCAGCATGACTGTTAAAAATTTTCTTAGCCACCTGTACCACAGGGGCCCTCTTAATGGCTGGATTTCTTTTTCTTTTCTTTTTTTTTAGACTAGATCTTGTTCTGTCTCTCAGACGTATGCAGTGGCATCATCAGAGCTCATCACAGCATCGACCTCCTGTGCTCAAGTGAACCTCCCACCTCAACCAGCCAAGTAGCTGGAACTACAGGTATGCATCATCAAGTCTTGCTATGTTGCCAGGCTTGAACTCCTAGCCTCAAGCAATTCTCCCAGCTTGGCCTCTCAAAGCTTTGAGATGATGAGCATAAACCACCACACCCAGCCAATAGCTATATTTCTTGTTAGGCCTCAGCCAGTCCTACATCTGCAACCGCAGATCTGCATCCATTCTGCTTCTCTAGAAACTTCTTTACACATTCTTTTTTGGCTTTACTATTTGACGGCTCGAAAAGCTCTTTCTTTTTAATAGCTAAATCAATAAATGAAGAGACTAATTTCACTCTCAATGCCTTGCCATTCTTCACTTAGGAAAAATAGGGTAAAAGCAAAGCCTCACTACACCACTTTTCTCAACCAAAAGTTTTATCAACTTTAGGTTTCCATTCTTACTGCTACCAAGAACAAGAAAACATTTCATTTGTTGTTAAGTTTAGCTAGCTCAAATTCTCAGGAAGATCTATTTGCTATCAAGTTGTATTTATCTTGATAGTAGAATGGATAGTTCAAGTTAAAGAGTAAATGAGAAAATGCAGGACGAACTGGTGATTTAAAAATCCTCACTGAAGAGTTTAGTGGCAGAAGAAATGATTTATCAGATTCTGGAACACAGGAAGAAGTACCTAAGAAAAGAAACACCCAACTTGACTAATGAGATTTTCATTCTGTGCACAAATGGGTTATTGCTTTGAAACAGGTCAGAGTCTTGAGTGTCAAAGAAAGCGGAGATATGACTATGAAGAGTGTGTGTTGATGGGTGCAGAGATAAGGAGATTGCAAACCAGAAGAAAAGCAAAAGAAAAACAAAAATGAAGAAATGTTGGATGGATGCCTGTATTTTTCTTTCTGTAACTGTGGCCCTTTTTGGAGGAGTTCTAATGATGGGTTAAACCACAAGAAGAACATCAAACTTCTCTTAACCATAGTTAAAATCCCTAGAGAGACATGAGTTTGTCACGATTGCCTAAGAAGACATTGGCTCGGATTAAATATTGAATGTGTCTGCCAATAATAGCTGGCTGACTTACACGTGAGTTTCTCAGTGAGGAAAAAAAGACCATGTAGGAGTTCTTGGATTTTCTATTTTTCTGTGATTTCAGTGTTAGTGCCATTTATTAGAGGAAAAGAAAAGTACTGGAGTGGTTGGAGATTTTAAGAAAGTTACAATTATTGAAATAAGGGCTAAATGTGATAGGAGGTGAAACCAACTGGGGGTATATAAGAAGTTTGCTTATAAATGTTTAGGGCACAGAGGACATGGGATTCCATAGAGTCTTTACTACCAGCAACCTAGTTACATGTTTTTTCTCCATCATAGATGAATATCTTAACTCTAGAAGGTAAGAAGGCAAATAGAATGAGTTACAGATGTTTGGAGATATGCAGATGGTGGGAGAAAGTTCAATGGCGATTTGAGAATTGATTCGCTGACAAGAGGAATTTCCATAAGAAATAGTCTCTCTCTGGGTTTGGAAAAAGTGTAGGATATTAGTAATAAGCTTTAGAATTTCCTATTTATGCACAATAAATATTCAAGTTAGAGTTGCTCTCAGCCAAAGATGCCATTCATTTGGGAAGCCTCCCTGCCTCCTCAAATTTCTGAATGGGACATTAGAGGTAGAACCCAGACAACTGGGACATCTACATAAAATATTCTTGAACATTCATGAGTTGAGTTTAATGCTATTTGGAAAGGAAACTGGCAAGCCTGAGAAAGACACTAAATACTAAACTTATAATGAAACACTAAAAAATAGCTTATAACTTAGTGGCATTAATAATTTCAGGCACTGTTTTATGTTTATGTACATTATCCCATTTAATAGTCAGAACATATCTATGAAGTAGGTACTATTATTATTACCATTCTACAGATAAGGGGATTGAGACACAGAGATATTAAGAATCATATTAAAAGTCACAACAAGCAAATGTTAGAGTTTGGACCTCAGAGATCTGTCCAGGATCCTGTTTAGTACTTTTGATGTTACTCTATTTCTTCTCTAACTTGGGTTTGCTTCATGAATGTTTCTATATGCTATCTGACATGTTTAAACTTCTGTTTTCTCATCTTTAAAGTTGGAAAAATATTTTCTGTTTTTTTCTGATTATCTATTGCTCCATAGCAAATTATCCTAAAACAATAGCTTAAAACCACAATACCTTTAATTGATTTCACTCACACATTTTTTTCTCCCTAGCCTCCGCCAGCAGTCTTCCTCCAGTCTTTTCTGCGGTTGTAGTCAGTTGGTGGCCGGGACTGGAGTCATCTTAAGGATGAATCTTCTTATCCTAGCAGTAGACAAGTGAGTGATTGTCTTCGCTCAGTCAGTCACAGTGTCTAGAATGAGAAGACTCAAACATCTGGGAGCTAGAACACCTCATGTCTCTTGATCGTCTCTCTGTCTGATCTCACAGCATATGTGTGTGGTCTCCAGCTGGCCTCTCTAACATAGCAACTTCAGAGAAACCAGACTTCTTATATTGTAGTTTGGGGTTTCAAAACCCAAGAAAAAAAAAGCCAGGTAGAAACTGTATTGACTCAAATAACCTAACCTGAAAAGTCATATAGTGTCACTAAATTGTATTCTATTCTTTAGATAATTCACTAGGATCAGTCTATATTCAAAAAGAGGGGAGTTAGACTACACCTCTTGAGTGTGGTAGGCTAAATAATGCCTCCCACCCCCCACCAAAGATACCACTTTCTAATCTCAGAGATCTGTGCGATGCCTTACTGGCAAAGGTAAGTTAAGTATCTTGAGATGGAGAGATTATCCTGGATAATCCAGGCAGGCTAAATGTAATCACAAAAGATTCTAATAAAAGAGAGCAGAAGAGTCAGAGTCAGAGAAGGAGATGATATGACAAAAGCTGAGGTCAGAGTGAGGCCAAGCCTAGGCAAGGCAGCCTCTAGAAGCTGGACAAGGCAAGGAAATAGATTCTCAACTCAAGCCTTTGGAAGGCTGGAGCCCCTCCTTGATTTTTTATCTGTTTTGGACTTCCAAATTCAGGAAATGTAAGATATTAAATTTATGTTGTTTTAAGCCATTTACTTGGTGGTCATTTATCACAGTATCAATTGAAAACTAATACAAGAAGTATCAACTAATTTGTGGGTAGATTTGAAGACTGTCATATCTGTCATCTTCTTTGATTTGTTGTTCACTAAAAACACTGTATTATGTATCTTTCATGTGCTAGCATTGGGTTGATTTAAAGGTAAATTAAACATGATTCTTTCCCCCATTATGCTCATAGATAGTACTTATGGAAGGACTTTGTGCAACTCTAAAGGGGAATATGAATGTAATATATTGTGAATCACTTTCAAAGTTTAATATGCAACCCAATCATTTCTTAATTTACTAAATCATAAATCAGAATCAATATTTCAACAGATTGGAATTATGCATATATTATGAGTAAACTGCAAACAAATACAGAAGATAATTTGAAAATTAAATGTCAACAGGGTTTGCAGTACACATTTACCATATCTCAAAGTAAGAAAACCTGTTAGAGTAAGTATACTGTGGGCAATCTCAGTGTTACAAGGCTGCTAATGAGCCTCTACTACACTAAGAGACAGCCCCTAGGGATGAAAGGCGAGGATGGCTCATTCTTTCACTGAACTCTTAACTGAGGCAGCTAACAAGGTCCCCAACTGTGATTTAGACACATATCCAGTAGAAACTGGATAGAGAGTGCTAATTTAGTTTGTAGGGGTCACTGAACTAATTCCATTAGGTGACAGCTTACGGTCACTACTAATAGGAGCAAGAATACAAACCCAAAGCCAAAAAAGAAGGGGAAGAGTTTCTTGAACAATTTCGCTTACCAGAAAAAGCAATGAGAAAACAAGCAGTCACTCAATTGAGATGCCAGTTTTTGTTACGATATTTAAGTCTTGGAACACCTTTCCATACGTGAGAATCACAAGTAAAAATCTGTAGTGTGACTAGAATATATAAACAAGGTCATGAAAATAAAGTTGGTATGTGCTAAGACTTTTTTAGAGAGCTACTTCCACTTCAATTCTTGAAGAAAGTTGTCTGTTCAAAGGATAAGAAGCTTCAGGGTTAGATGTTAACAAAGGGGAGTTATCAAGGAAGCTTACAGAAGTGATATCCAGTGGCCTGCTTTGGGTACTTGGGGGCTCTCTTTCCACAGCACAGCTGCTGGCAGCTGGCCAGCAGCTCAGGCAAGCAGCTGGTAGGGGAGGAGTGGACTCTGCCAGCTGGCACTAAAAAATTAAATTTAAAATTAAGGCGAAAAAAACCCAACCCTGAGGCACAGATGCATAACAATCCAGCCTTCAGTTTCTGGTGTTCTCCCTTATTCTTCAGTCCTTAGGGAAGCCTGGCAGTGAGGCAGCTCTTCCCTCCCCATCCCAATGTCCCCAGGCTGCTTTTCTTTGGTTTAGGTTCCCTTTTTGGAGGTTTTTCTGTGTTCATTTATCCAAAACACAGTTCTTGAGTCATAGCATGTGCCAAGTAATGTGCTCAGGACTGAGGATGGAAATATAAATATGAATTACATTTCTTGACTTCCATCAATATGCAAATTAGAAGGGCTATAGCCGATTTTTAAATGCCCATAAATCACAACAGAAATTTGAGTGACCATAGTACTTATGAAACATCAAAGAGATCCAATAGCAAATGAAGAAAGACAATTATAATGTGGAAAAAGAGTAAGAATTAGGCTTTCTCAGCTGAACAAATGGGAATAGCCTCTTTAAGAAAAATGAATAGGAGGAAATGAATGGAGACATAAAATGGAAATTGAATTTTAAAATGTTTCTATATTGTTAGAGTAGAGTCTAAGCTGCTATAACAAAAAGACCAAAAATTATAGAAGCTTTGAAATGTCATATACATCTCTTTGATGGTGTATTTCAGACAGATATGGCTTGTAGGGCAGCCCTGTCATCCTCAGTATGCAGCTTCTAACTTCTGGATTCCAGAAGTTGCTCGAGTTTTTACAATCATTCCTATATCTCAGGGAGAAAAGGGCAAAATCTCCTCTTATGAGAACTACATAGAAGTAGTTCATATTATCTCCACTCAGAGAGCTTCAGATGAGGCTAGGGAATGTAGTAATTTGCTGAGTAGTCTTGTGCCAAGCCAAAACTTAGGAGTTCAATTAAAAACCAAAAGGGATAATTAACATCGGTAGAAAACCAGCCTCAGTTAGAAATAAATAGTAAATTTCTGTAAACATAGTTCTCATTATTCGTGCATAATGAGTTTTATAATTCTCTCTGTAAATTTTTTCATTCAAGATTTATATTCCCTAGGCTATTACCAGGACTGAAATAGGAATCACTGAATGAACAATATATATCAGAGATGAGTTACGAACAAGACATTGTGGGGAGTATTGTGGTGACAAAAATTTGCTTAGGTGGACTATAATAAAGATAGAATTTTAAAGTGACAAAATATTGTCATGGAAAATGAAAAGAGATGAATACACAGTATTAGAGCCAGTAGTGTAATAAGCTGGTCATCAGCTTTCTTGACTGATGCATGATACTCACTATAAAATAGACCACATAGTCATAAAACTTTATTTTGTCAAGTCAAGAAACATCAACTAAAAATAATTTTGTTCAACCTCCATTTTATCCTATCTCTCAATCTAGCCATCAGATTTTGATCTATGTAAGCTTCAAGGTAATACATTATTGCTCCTAGAGTCACGGTATATTCCATATAGTCACATTTCATGCATAAGGAAGATGGCAGTGAACTACAAAGGTTTTCATCAACTCAAACAGGAATATCAATGCTGTCTAAGGGTAATTTATGATATGTATTTTAAAAGAGTAAAAAAAAGGAGAAGTTTTTAGGTCAATTCATATGTCTGTATGGAAAATTATGTCACTTGGAGACATTTTGAAAAGACAAAATTTTCACCTTAATGGATTTTAAGATTCCTCTCTATCTCATAAATTTATTTTTCTTCAACATACATATATATGAAAGAACAGTATTGACAATTCAAAACTCACAAAACAAGGGTTTTGAGTGTCTTTAGTATAGGTATTTTCTTTTTAGATAGTTGATTGCCTATTGTACGCAAGGCACTTTGCTAGATACTGGAAATAAGATTGGGTAGGTCATTTATTTTAATTAGGATAATTTTGCTCCAAGGATAAAAAAGTCATCAAAAATAGATCAGATTAAAATAGTATATTAGAGATATTAAGAAGCAGTTCACACAAATTTAAGAATTAAATGTTGACAAGGTTGGGGCTTACTCAAGACCAAGTTGAGAAAGGTTTCTAGACTCAAGGAAGCCCTGGGGGCCTTAGCAATATGTGAGAACTATCACTCTAGTGTCCTGCTTTTAAGTATCACTCGGGTAATTAACAAAAGGCTCAGTTGTATTCTGGATTTTTTTTTTAGTTGTCATTCTATCCTTTTCTGTTTCTATACCAACTGACAAATTCATTCTAATATTCTTAGTTAAAATGGCCAAGAACAGGAATCTGAGTCATGCAAATTATTTCCCAGTCCCTGCTGCAAATTATAGTCCCTGTCTTTAGTTATGTAGGTGGGTGAGTTCACAAAGTATAGAATCTCATCATTTATAGAAGATAGGCCCTGGGGAATGAAAGTCGAGGTTTTGATATAACAAAGTATACCTGCAAGCTGTTCTAAATTGTAAATTGACAAAATTCTTCCTGAGCAAACATAACCATTATCATTGACGTAATGTTTTATAAAACACTTTAATGTAAACTATCTGATGTATATTCACCTAAAAAGCCTATAATGTAAGCAGAGGTGATCCTCAGAATAGTTAATAAATTATCTAGGATTTACATGAACCAACCAGAATGAATGCCCAACAGTTCAAAATGAATTGCTGTCACAAACAGCTAGTTTAATGAACCATCACCAGCTGTCTGAACTGCACCCCTGGATCCAGAACCAGCCTATATTTTATACCCATTTTATGAATTAAAAGAAAATAAAGTTCAAGAGAGGTTACATGACATCTTTGTGTCTTCTGACTCCAAAACTCTAGCAGTTTGCACACTTTGCTTCCATCTGTACCCTGTTACCTATTGTGACACATAGCATGCTTGAAGGCCACATCTGGGACCTTCCTAACTAGCAACGTTTTTCTTTTTTATGGTTTTTAGCATGGTGTATAAGATTTTATCTCTATTGTATTTCCTGTAACATTGACTTCCCAATGCCTTCTTTCTCTTTTCTACAGAGTATATTTTCAGAGGGCAAGTCTGTTAATTTGGATTCTTTATGCGCTGTACATTCTCTATAAGGTCATCAGTAAATATTCATTTAAAATTTTTTGAAGGGCAGGGAAATTAGCAAGTGCATGTTAATGGGTTTAGATGAAGAAGTAGAGTGTAGTGATTATGAACACCAACTCAGAAACTCAACTCTTTGGGTAGCAGTGTGAACTGCACCACTTCTACCCATGTGATCTTGGACAGATTACTTACGCACCCTGTGGCCAAGTTTCCTCATATGGAAAATCAGGATGATAAAATAATACTTACTTCAGAGAGTTGTGGGATTCAAACACATGTAGAAAGCTTAGCACAGTGCAGGACACTTGTAAGTACCCACAATAACTCTTGGCTTTAGACAATCCATAATATAGACGCCTCTGCTTCTTATAGCAGAGGGATTACAGTCCAAAGTCAGTGCATGCAACAAAACTTGGAAACGTTTCCTATGTAATTTTTAAGTAATTTTACTCTTTTACATCTCTTACTCATCCAAAAAATACATTTGTGTTTTCTATACAATTCTTAATAGATCTAAGTATGTGGAAATGCATAATGCCCTTACTATCTTATTTTATATAATATTCCCTAGAAGGATCCTATTTAGAAATTAATTTATTCAAGCCTTTTATTGCATAGAATTCTTCAGCAAAATTACCAGGCTTCCATCTTCTTTGTTGTTTTGCATTTGTCTCCCAGCTACAGCTAACTTTTTGTTAGGCAATGTTTCCTTTGGCTCTTAATTAGTTCTTCAATAGCTTTCTCCAGGAGGTCCAAGAAACCTATAACTACCTGCTTCCAGCCAGTCCCTCTGGAATGTTCTCAGCCTCCTTTTCTCTCTCTCAAATGTTGTTGAACTGAGATAACTTGAAAAAACAAGTGTGCTGTGATAATATTGTTTAATATACTTATAAAGTGGTTCCAGTACAAGCCATGTTTGTATTAGCCATATAAAAGCTGGATATCATTATTATGTATATATAAGCAGCAAAAGCTGAATCTTAGAGAGTTTAAGAAACTTTCTCAGGGTTACATACAGATAAGAGGTATGGGAACAGGTTATAAACTCAGGTCTTTAAGAGACAGAAACCTCAATGTTAAATTTGTGAACCTCCAGGGAGTCATACTGTAACCGGGAGAGTATACCCAACTCCCCATTCCCAAGAGGTTCTTAGCCTCTCTAACCCTGAAGAATGGGGAAAGGGGCCCCAGAGGCACAGTGAGTTTACTGGTCAAATAAATATTGTGGCCCCAAAGAGTTCTGCAGAAAAGCGATTTATTAGACAGAGAGAGAGAAAGAAAGAAAGCAAGCTCCCACGCTATCATGGGAGGGGACCCAGAGAAGGAATCTGTTCAGGTAAGGAGCAACTGAATTTTAACCCTTGAGTTATTCCCTCCCCATTCATGTTCTCGTCCAATGAGAGGAGTTCTTTCAAATTTCCTCTGGAGTGATTGATCTTTGACTCTGATACCAGATTGGCTGCTTGGTCCACAACTCTGAGTTATAGAGCCCCCTCCTCCCAGGGCTTTAGGAGCTTCACCTGGATTTCCCTACTCAGCCACGTGGCAGGAAACCCAGACAAAGAAATTTACATTTGAAACACCTTTGGTTCCTGGATGGAGGCCTGGAGCCATGAAACTCCTGCCTTTGAAACCATGAAACTCCTGCCTTTGAAACCATGACCTTACCGACCCACGAATTGTCTGGTTCCCAGATGGAGGCTTGGAGCCGGGGAAACTCCTGTCTTTGAAACCACACCCCTCATGGATGGGAAAAGAAGTCCCTTAATACCATGTGCAGAAAGAATTCTGAAAAATGTTGTGAGAGATTTTTGGATGTACTACAAACTGGGAGATGTTGGTAACATTTTGTAGGCAGTGGCCTGGGATGTGATGAATCTTTTTCAATATGCCAAGAGATCGTTCAAAGAGAAATTGTACCAGGCAGTTTAAAACTGCAAAGGAGACTCTACTAAAGGCTTTTCCAATGAGAGAGAGAGGGAGTCTGGACTCAGCTCCTCTGAAAAAAAAGGTGGAAGCATTTTTTAAGTGCTGGGATAAAGTAGTGAAAAAGCACAGGAGGACATGGAGTGTCGTTTCTCACTGTTAGCAGGCCGGCTGTGTTTGCTAACTGGCTCATCTAAGTTAGGCTTTCATCTTCCACAGAGACTGGGAAACAGAGGCACTATCATTCTTGATCGCATTTCAAAGAGATGGCTACCAGATCCTCAGAAAGACATTTCTGGATTATAAAACTGCCTGAAGGCTGGGAGATTTACATCTGAAAGAGCCAGAGCAAGAATTTGCAATCAGGAGTTTTCTAACATAAATACTCTAAGAAGAAGAGGCAGATCAGAGGCCCAGGTTCAGGGAGATGCTGTCAAGTTTAGTCAAGCTAAATATTGCCCCTACCTCTTGCTTTTATGTAATGAAAAACTCTATAATTATGTGAGCCTGGCCATCCAGTCTATTTTGTATATTGTTATAGTCTGGATGTTTGTTCCCTTCAAATCTCATGTTGAAATTTGACCAACATTGGAGGTGGGGCATAATGGGAGGTGTTTGGGTCACAGGGGCAGGTCCCTCACGAAAAGTGTGGGGCCCTCCTAGCTATATATAATGTGTGAGTTCTCATTCTATCAGTTCCCTTGAGAGCTGGTTCTTAAAAGAGCATGGTACCTCCTTCCACCCTCCCTCTCTCTTACTTCCTCTCTTACCATGTGATCTCCGCACACGCTGACTCCCCTTCACTTTCTACCATGAATAGAAGCAGTCTGAAGTTGTCACCAGATGCCCAGTCTTCCAGCCAGCAGAATCATAAGACAGATGAACCCTTTTGCTTTAGAAATTATCCATCCTCAAGTATTTCTTTATAGCAACACAAACAGACTAAGACATACATGAACACACATATTTTCACATGGATCGAACAGACATTCATCTTCCAAGAATGCCACAAACTGTTTTTTCATTTAGAAAAGGTTGTAAATTATGGAATATTACCAGGGCTTGTTCCTTATCACAGAAAATCATGTCACTGTTTTCATGTGAATCACAGATTTTTTTTAAGTTTTAATTTTCTTAAACATTGTATGTATTTAGTGTAACATGATATTTTGAAGTATGTGTACATTATGGAATAGCTAAATCTCACTAACCAACAAATACATTACCTGACATAGTTATTTTGTTTTGTGATAAGAGCACTTACTATCACCCTCTCTGCATTTTCAAGAATACAATATATCATCATTAACTGTAGTCTTCTTGCTATTCAATAGGTATCTTGAATTTATTTCTCCTTTCCAACTGTAATTATGTATGCTTTGACAAACGATCTTCCCAACCCTCTCTCCCCACTAACCACCATAGCCTCTGGTAACCAATATCTTGCTCTCACTTCTATGAGATCAATTTTTTTGCATTCCACATACAAGCAAGACTATGTGATATTTGTCTTTCTGTGACTGGCTTATTTCATCTAACATAATGTTCTCTAGGTTTATCCATGCTGTCTAAAAAATAACAGGATTTGCATTTTATAGTGGAATGGCATTCCATTGCATATATGTATATGTGTGTATATATATTATATACATATATATACACACACACACACATACATATGAGTGTGTGTATACATATGTATGTATATCACATTTTCTTTATCTATCTATTGAAAGCCTATAGGTTGTTTCTGTATATTGGTTATTGTGAGAAGTACTGCAGTAAACATGGAGTGCAGATATCTCATTAACATACTGATTTTCTTTTCTTTCTTTTTTTTCATTATAGATTTTATTGAAGCTATAAGGAAATACCCTCTTGATTTATCTAGGTATCAAAATAAGTCTAATGTCTTTGTAAAGATTGCTAAACTTTGGTTTCCATAAAAAAGTGTGGGACAGAGGTCTTTGGTCACTTTTAGTCACTCAGATGGATTGCTCTTACCTGTAATTAAGCTCTTCCCAGATTTCAATTCTCAAATTCTTTAGCTCAAGATGAATACTTGAGAATGTAAAAGTGATGCTTTGCTATTGAATACTTAGCACAATTCTCTTGATGTGTGCCACCCAAAATGAAGAACAGATAGGCTGACATCTTGATGAACTAAGTGCTTTGTGATTTTCTTGGTAAATCATGGTGAAAATCAAAGGTGAAGTAGGCACCTTCTTCACAGGGTGGCAGAACAGAGTGAATGCCTAATTTTATTTTCTTTAAATAGATACCCAGTAGTGGGATTGTTTGATCATATATTAGTTCTATTTTTAATTTTTTGATGAAACTCCATACTGTTTTCTATAAAGGTTGTACTAAGTTAAATCTCCACAGAAATATGTAAGGTTCCCTTGTCTCCACATTCTCACCAACACTTGCTGTATTTTGTCTTTTTCACAATAGCTGTTACAGCTGGAAGGAGGTGATATCTCAGTCTGGCTTTAATTTGCGTTTCCTTAATGATTAGTTATGCTAAGGATTTTATATATACCCATTGTTATTTGTATGTCTTTTTATAAGAAACATCTATTTAGGTCTTTTGACCTTATTTTGTTGTTGTTATGTTGTGTGTTTCCTTGCTATTGAGTTCTTTATGTATTATAAATATTGACCCCTTGATATGATGTGGCTCTCTGTCACCACCCAAATCTCATCTCTAATTGTAATTCCCATGTGTCGAGAGAGAGACCTGGTGAGAGGTGACTGAATTATGGGGGAGGTATCTCCCATGCTGTTTTAGTGATAGTGAGGGACTTCTCACAAGATCTGATGGTTTAAAAGTGGTGATTTCTTCTGCACTCTCTCTCTCCCACCACCATGTAAGATGCATCTTGCTTCCCCTTCCCCTTTCATGTGATTGTAAGTTTCCTTAGGCCTCCAAGCTATGTGGAACTGTGAGTCAAATAAACCTCTTTTTTTAAATAAATTACCCAGTCTTAGCCAGTTCTTTATAGCAGTGTGTAAATGGACTAATACAGAGAATTGGTACTAGGAGTGAGGTACTGCTGTAAAAATACCTGAAATTGTGGAAGCAATTTTGAAACTGAGTAAAGGGCTGAGGTGGAACAGTTTGGAGGGCTCAGAAGAAGAAACAAAGATATGGGAAAGTTTGAAACTTCCTAGAGCCTTTGTTTTTACCAAAATGCTGATAGTGATATAAACAATGAAGTTCAGGCCAAGGTGGTCTCAGATGGAAATAAGAAACTTATTGGGAATCGGAGCAAAGGTCACTCTTGCCATATTTTAGCAAACAGACTGGTGGCATTTTACCCCTACCCTAGAGATCTGTGGAACTTGGAAATTGAGAGAGATTATTTAGGGTATTTGACTGAAAAAATTACTAAGCCACAAAGCATTCACAATGTGAACTGGCTTTTTCTGAAAGTGTTCACTCCTATGCATTCACAAAGAGATGAATTGAAATTAGACCTTATGTTTAAAAGGGGAGCAGAGCACAACAGTTTGGAAAATTTTCATCCTGAACATGTGGTAGAAAAGGCAAATCTATTTTCTGGGGAAGAATTCAAGTTGGCTGCATAAATTTGCATAAGTAATGAGGAACCAAGTGTTAATAGCCACAACAATGGGGAAAATGTCTGTAGGCCTTGTCAGAGACCTTCACAGCAGCTTGGGCAGCTAAATGAGGAAGATGTCTCCAGGGTTTGTCAGAGACTTTCATGGCAGCCCCTCCCATCACAGGCCCAGAGGCCTAGGAGGGAAAAATGGTTTCATGGGCCAGGGCCAGGGACCCACTGCTTTGCGCAGCTCCAGGACATGGAACTCTGCATCCCAGCTGCTCCAGCTCCAGCCATGGCTAAAAGAGTCCAAGGTAGAGCTCAGGCCATTGCTTCAGATGGTGCAAGTCCCAAGGCTTGAGAAACAGAGTTCACATAATGTTTAGTCTGTGGATACACAGAAGAAAAGAGTTGAGTTTTGGGAACCTCTGCCTAGATTTCACAGGATGTATGGAAATGCCTGGATGTCCAGGAAGAAGTCTGCTGAAGGGGTGAATCCTTCATGGAGAATCTCTGCTTGGGCAGCATGAAAGGAAAATGTGGGGTTGGAGCCACCACACAGAGGTCCCACTGGGGCACTGCCTAGTGGAGCTGCAGGAAGAGGGTCACCATCCTCCAGACCCCAGAAATGTAGATCGACCAATAGCTTGCACCATGCATCTGGAAAAGCCACAATCACTCAACACTAACCCATGCAAACAGCCACAGGGGCTGCAATCTGCAAAGTCACAGGAGTGGAGCATTCCAAGACTGTGGGAGCCCACTCCTTGCATTAGCAAGCCTTGGATGTGAGACATGAAGGCAAAGGTGATTTTAGAGCTTTAGAATTTAATGACTGCCTGGCTGGGTTTCTGATTTGTATGGGGCCTTTGGCCCCTTCGTTTTGGCCAATCTCTCCCCTTTGGAATTGGAAAATTTACCCAATTCCTGTATCCCCATTGAATCTTGAAAGTAACTAACTTGTTTTTTATTTTGCAGGCTCATAGGCAGAAGAGACTTGCTTTGTCTCAGATGAGACGTTGACTTTGACTTTTGTGTTAATGCTGGAATGATTTAAGACTTTGGGGAATTGTTGGGAAGGCAAGATTCAGTTTGAAATGTAAAAAAGGACCTGAGATTTGAGAGAGGCTGGGCAGAATGATATTGTTTGGCTGTGTCCCCATCCAAATCCCATCTTGAATTGTAATCCCCACACATCTAAGGAGGGGCCTCGTGGGAGGTGATTGGCTCATGGGGGCTGTTTTCCCTATGCTGCTCTCATAATAATAAGGGAGTTCTTAGGAGATTTGATGGTTTAAAAGTGGAAGTTTCTCCTGTGCTCTGTCTCTCTCCTGCAACCATGTACAGAGAACTTTGCTTTCCCTTTGCCTTCTGCCATGATTGTAAGTTTCCTGAGACCTCCTAGCCATGCAGAACTGTGAGTAAACTAAACCTCTTTCTTTATGTATTACTCATTCTCAGGCAGTTCTTTATAGCAGTGCAAAAACTGGACTAATAGATCCCTTACCAGATGCATAGTTTGTAACTATCTTTTCCTATTCTGTAAGTTTTCGCTTTACTCTCTTGATTCCTTCCTTTGTTGTGCAGAAGCTTCTCAGTTTGATATAATATCATTTGTCTACTTTTACTTTTTTTGCCTGTGCTTTTGAGTTCTTTTTGAAAAAATTCTTGCCCAGACCAATGTCATTGAACTTTAACCCTATAATGTTTTTTTAGTAATTTCATAGTTACAAGTCTTACATGTAAATCTTTATTTTGAGTTGACTTTTGCATATGATGAGAGATAAGTGTTTAATTTCATTATTCTGCATGTGAATATCTAATTTTTTTAACATCATTTATTGAAGAGACTGATCACAGAATATCAATTATCAAAGTGTGCTTTTTGTAACTATGATGTTTTGGGCAATTCTGTATGCAGATTCAAAAATCTAAATACTTCATTTTGATTTCTAATAAATTCACATCTTAGTATTTATATTTTCACCACATATAATGTCATTGCAAATTACTTTTCTTATATTTCTTCTTTACATTACAGTTATAGTACCTTTTAAAAATGTGTTCATTGTAGATTCTGGATATTAGTCCTTTGTCAGATGTATCAAATGTGAAGATTTTCTCCCACTTTGTGAGTTGTCTCTTTACTCTGTTGACTGTTCCTTTTGCTGTGCAAAAGCAATTTAGTTTAATTAAGTCCCAGCTATTTATCTTTGTTTATATTCCATTTGCTTTTGGATATTTGGTCATAAAATCCCTGCTTAAGCCAATGTCTAGAAGAGTGTTTCCAATGTTATCTTCTAGAATTTTTATAGTTTCAGGTCTTAGATTTAAGTCCTTGATCCACCTTGAGTTGATTTTTATATAAGGTGAGAGATGAGGATCTGGTTTCATTCTCCTACATGTGGCTTGCCAATGATCTCAGCACCATTTGTTGAATAGATATCCTTTCTCCACTTTATGTCTGTGTTTGCGTTGTCAAATATCAGTTGGCTGTAAATATTTGGGTTTATTCTGAGTTCTCTATTCTGTTCCATTGGTCAATGTGCCTATTTTTATACCAGCATCATGCTGTTTTGGTGACTATGGTTTCATAGTATAGTTTGACATCAGGTAATAAGATGCCTCCAGATCTGTTCTTTTTGCTTAGTCTTGCTTTAGCTATGTGGGATCTTTTTGGGTTCCATATGAATTTCAGGATTGCTTTTTCTAGTTCTGTGAAGAATGATGGTGGTATTTTGATGAGAATTACACTGAATTTGTGCATTGCTTTTGGCAGTATGGTTATTTTTAAAAGATTGATTTTACTCATCCATGAGCATGGGATATGTTTCCATTTGTTTGTGATATATATGACTTCCTTCAGCAGTGTTTTGCAATTTTTTATGTAGAGATCTTTCACCTCCTTGGTTAGATATATTTCTAAGTATTTTATTTTTTTGCAGCTATTTTAAAAGGGGTTGAGTTCTTGATTTAATTCTCAGCTTGGTTGCTGCTGGTATGTAGAAGAGCTACTAATTTGTGTACATTAATTTTGTATCCATAAACTTTATTGAATTCTTTTCAGTTCTAGGAGCTTTCTGGAGGAGTAAAGCATTCTATGATCTATTATCATATCACTCCACATTTCCACTTCTCTTCCTCCTGTCCCATTCTTTCTAGTCTTATTTAGTCCTCTTTATAAAATAATTTTGTTTTCCCTAACCCTTCAGACTCTTGTAGCTCTTGTGGCTAGAGAGTTCTCCCTGTGGCAGTTGCCTTCCATCTCTTATTGCAGTCCGTCTATTCCCTTACAATAAATCTTGCTGACAAGTATCTCCTTGATAAACTGGAATTTGTTTTTACCTGGCACATTGTTATCTTAGCAAAATAAACTAACTAACTAAAACTCCATCAAGATTAGAAAATGTCATGAAATACAAATGCATACTTTCTATGGTATTTCTAGAACAGATTAATATGTGTTTAAAAGTTGGTGAGAAATTTCTTTGGAATCTCATTAAAGTAACTCCTTAGCCATCTTAGACTGCTCTGTCAGCCAAAAGGTGATTGTTTCTTTCTTTCCTTTATTTTTCTTAAACTAATCCCTCCTCAATGTGTAGCACAGATAGTTAATCCCTTAAACAGACAGGTGGGAGCTCTCACTGGTGGCATTATAGTAGGCCAGCACTGGTTTTTGGAAGGTCACATCAAGCCCTAACAAACGGGAAGGAAAGTACGAATGTCAATGGTAGTGATTGTTAAATGGACTGTGGAAAATAGAGAAAAGATTAAGCCAAGTTTAGATGATCTTGGAGCACACTTAAGTCACAATGGTGCTTGGCTGCTCATAGCCATGTTCTTTTTCACAAAGCATTAAGTCAGGCAGCAATTTACCAACACAGCTGGCTTTCCTTCCTCAAGATGGCAGTAGTTTAAATTTGGATGTGGTGAAAAGATAAACCGTCCACTAATACAAATAAGCTATGATGTTTTGCATTTTTTATTGGCTTGAAAACTCAAATCTTTTGACTGGACCACCAAAGAGAAAATTAAAAAGCAAGTAAAAAGATATTGAAAAGGTTGCTTTTTAAAAAAATATGTAAGCCAAAATGTGTTTTCTCCACTAACTTAAAAAAAAAAAAATCCTAAATGTAATTTTCAAATCAACCTGACCTATTACTTCACACCTGATTCCTTGTTCAATAAAGATTCAGAATTGAAATTATGTATAAGTCTCTTTTCCTAAATATGCCAGATACAGGCTCTGTCCTACATTCTTTCACTAATTCCACAAATCCCTGTTGAGAAACAATGGCTGTTTTGCCAGGTAGGAAAGTGAGAGCATCACATAACTGTACTGGTACAGCTAGCAGAGGTCAACAATCATGATGCTACCCAGGAAGATGCAAGGCAACATTCAGTTTTCCAACAAATAAAATATTGACTCATTTGAAGATAGAAGATGACACTTTTCATTTTAATTTACAAAATAAACAATATTTTATATCAACATAACTATTGAGTTAAAAATATGTACTTGGTCATGCGTGCAAAATTACATACACTACATATTGATTTCCATATTCCTTAAATAGCTGGATTATATTTTCTAATTTATAGCTTTAAATGAACATTCATTTCAAAAACCATAGAATAATATTACCTGCATTGGAAGTGATTTAATCATAACTTATTTAAATTATTTTAAAACTTAAAAATAAATATAAAATCTAGTATTATTTTATTGTAGTTTGGTTTCTACATAATGCAGTTTCATTTAAATGTTATACATATTCCTTATTCCCGTTTTGAAAAATTAATGAAGATCATTCAAAAAGACACATTTTTAAAATATATTTCTATGTGAGTATTTTATTCTAGAATGTTCCGTGTACTGGCATTTCATTATTATGACATTTTATCAAGTTATAAGTATGCCTTTCCAATTATAAAATTTATATTCTATGTTTTCTTTTCTAACCTATAATCAGAAAACAATAATGTTGATGAAAACTTCTTTGATTGTGAATGAGAAAGAGAGAAAGAAATGATGGGGGGGGAATAAAACTACCTACATGTTCTTTGTGAAAGGCTTAAAACTAGACAATTATTGAGGCAACACATTTCCCACTCTCATGCCCACCCGAATCTTTTCTCCTGTGAATGTGGCGTTTATCATTCAGTGAGGGTTTAAAGCAGGTGAAAAAAATAACCATAATGATTTCCTTTTTTTTTTCTGATACAGAAGGTGGGTAAGGTCAGGGAGGCAGGCCTGTGTCAGGCAGAGGTGCCATTAACTAGTGCGCAACGGTGATTTCAGCATGTTTATAACACTGTGGCCCAGGGTAATTCCAGAGAAATGAAATAGCATGTCTTTTCAAACAAAGTAGAATCAAGCTCCTCATTAGTAGAAGAGGCCAGTATGTTTCTTGGGGATGTCACTCATCTCAGGCTGTCTACAGTGAATGGATTGTTTTAGGGCCATATAATGGATAATCCTCTTACTTTTAATTTTTTTTTTCTGCTATTAGCATAGCCATGGCTTCCTAAACTTCAGTGGTCAGTTACTCAGTTTGTTTGGAACTATTAAAAACATTGTCTATCTCATTATTCCTGTGATTCGTATTTCATTTCACACTTTCATCTGTTCTTTCTTTTTCAATCATTTGTGTGCGTTTCCTTGCTGGGTGCTGTTAGCATTGAGCACTGGAGTGGTACGTGATCTATCAGTGTGCCATCCTCAGATGTCTGATCTGTGCCAATTTAACAAGAATGAATGTTCCATGACATATCTAGTATAAGAAGTGTCACATAAAGAAAAATTTGGCTCAAATTCTTTACTTACCTATATCGTCATGATGTTCAGTAGTGTATTAAATTATTTTTCTTGGTTTACTCTTCTTCCCGTGAGTTTTACTAGAAAGCTGTAATTACTATTGCCCAGGAAAAAACGGCAGCTGCTGGCTCTCAGTTAATAGCTGTTGCTTTATCTAAGGCTCCTTGGCCACACCGCCATACAAGTGCAGTTGACTTTTACTCGGTAGTGAGAAGTCTCCACAACCTGTTCTTAAAGCCTTGCTACATGAGCTTTTGCCAACATCCCAAGATTTCAGTTCTCATGTCTAAATAGTCGTTGGTATTCCCCACCTTCTCCTATCTGAGCTCTTCAGCCTTTAATATACTGATGACCCTTTTTCAGAAACTATCACTTTTTACTCCAGTTTGAGTAATCTTCATATCTCTTACCCAGAACTACCAGCCTTCAACACCTTCTATTTTAGAAAAAAACTTCTAATTTTCTTAATGAGTTTAGGGGACACATAGCAAAATGGTAGGCAAAGGGGGCAAAATCAGTTCACATGGGTGTTTTGCTGTGGCCTAAGCCATGTCTTGAAAATTAGATAATTTCACATCAAAACCTAGATTGCAGGATATTCTTCAAACACAAAGAAATAGTTAATCATGACTAAGGATAAATAAATCCATAATTTAAAAACCACTATTTGACTAAAAAAAAAAATCAACAGGAAAACTTCCACATTAAAGAGTTAATCTATTACTTGACAAATAGGAGTTTTTCCTCATATTTAGTGAACGTTTGATGATTATGGCTGCATGACATATGGTTTCATAAGGTAAGTGAATCTTGATTTCTTGAAAATCTCTCTGTATCAGTCTCTTTTCCCATAGTTCTGATAGCATTAAAATATTAATCTATCCCTTGACTGCAGAGATAAAGAAAGATGTGGTATAGATCTGGATAGTCAGAGCAAAAGACACTAAATGGTAACATTTTTAAAATAATAATAAGATAAATGTTCTCTTTTATGTCGTTCTTGACGCTGTGAGGATGTTCCTCTGGCACTGATGAAGGCAACAAGTATAGAGCCTACTAAGAGTGAAGCCAATGTGAAGAAAAGCAGAGCTCAGGGACAGAAAGTGAGGGTGCATGATGCTCACTGAGCCTCTGTTTTTGGCCGCGTCTGAACCTGGTCGTTCCCAGGGCATTTTAGATCTGTAAGCTAATACATTCCCATTCTTCTCTTAGCCATTCTGGGTTAGATTTCTGTCACCTGAAATCAAAGGTTCTAACCAGGAGCCTCTGACATACGTATTTTCCATTCATAAATTATCTTGTTCTTTCTTTCTTCTAAAATTTCCCTATAACCTTTCCAGTAGACCCCTTCATACATTCTACTCCTTCCAGTTGATTGAACTTATCAGCATCTTGAGAAACAAATGTTATTTACAAATTTGAATTTATGACAGCCTGGCATGCTGAACAACTGTGATAAGCTAACATAAAATTGTGGACTGTTACACACAAACGCACATGCACACACACACACACATACACACACACACACACATACACAAATAACTCTCTTGCTTTCTAAATTACTGAAATTTAGGAGGCAATTTAGCCTACCATCACTAATTTGTCAATATATTTTATAATTCAGATTTAGCTATTGATCATGTTGTGATTCACAAAGAGGGTAAAAATTTATATGGAATAATTTTAAGTATCTCTACAATTATTTGAAACACATATTACATTTAAAGTCTGTTAAATGCTAGCTGTGGAGGATGGTTTGCTTTTTGTATAGTTTAAACATAAGAAACAGGAATATCAGAGTGGAGAAAATAAAATTTAAGTTAAATCCATTATAAATTCCTTCATTTAAATGGTACTAAGAGTGTTAAAGTGAAATTGGTTGTTTTCTATGGATTACAAATAAAATGTAAAACAAACAAATTAAAAAGGAAATCCAGAGGACAGTAAGGTCACATATTGAAGCATAATCATCCTTCTTTTTCAAATAATTTGAATTTCCACTCTTGTGGCATTTGACCAGCATTCATAAAATCCACCCCAGGACTACAATTATTAGTGAATGGTTGGAAACTGAGGTGAGCAGGCATTTAGTAATTGTTCAGTGGTCTGTAAAATGAATTTCTGATCTCAGTCCAGTCATAAAACCTATCATGACAATTGTTGCAAGTCAATGCCTTTTCTATCAGTCTCATCAGAGAAGTCTGGGACTGCCTGAACACAGACACAGAAATGTCTCCTATAGAGCCAAAATCTGTAAGTCAAAATTAACGTTCACCGGTAAGGGAGTTACTGTCTGTATTTGAATCATTCCATAGCTAAATGCAAAGCTTTAAATGACGATTTTAGTTCCTTTAAGAAGATGTACATTCTCTCTGAAGGTAGAATAGAATAGATATTGTGAAAATCCTACATCCTATAGGGGAAAAATAGAGGATAGAAAAGTCTCATCCCATGGGCGGAAAAATGGAGGTTTGCCTATGGTCTTAGTCAATACAACAAACGTTCTTACTCAGAAGTGGAGTGAGGTCCAAAGAGTACCCTTTGTGTCCAAGTAAACCAATGGAATTCAGAATGGTTTAGAAGGTCAAAATTTGAATATATATAAATGAAATGTTTTTACTCCCGTCTGAAATGACTTGACAACATTATATTTGCAAAATTCTAGGTGTCCTCCAGGGATTTTTCACATCCCTTAAAATAACCTTTCTCTCTCAATCAATGTCACTCTTTAATTGACAATTTTTAACTTCCAGCCACTTACATAAGTTTATACTTTTTTTCTGTCAGGTTTGGTTTAAGTAGGACTTGGGGAATCAATAGAAAAAATTAGAAATGAGCTCTACTTGACACCCGGTGTCAAATTCTTCAGTCCAACTAGACTCGCCCTGGCTGCCCTTCTCCTTGATTCCCTAAAAAACTCTGTGATCTTTTTTTATCCTGAATGGTCTTTCATCTTATCATCCTCTGGTGATTGCAGAATCAGATAAAGCTGAGATCTTAGGATGTGTATAATCTTTGTCACGGTCTGATCTTAGATATTGGGAAGGTGATATTTTGAAGTACTAATTTTTCAAGCTAGAAATAGATGCTACATGCAGCAAGAACCCAAGAATTTGCAAGATTTAGATCAGGTCACCAAATGAGAACAAATAGAAGATTACTTTGAGTACATACACCTTCAAATTAAAGAAAAAATTATATTTTCTTCTCATAAAATTCCTCTGAATTGTATGGACTACAATTAAAATGTGAGAGCAGTGCTTTTGGGAGGAAATTTTTGTTTGTTTGTTTGTGCTTGAGGCAAAGTCACGCTCTTGTCGCCCAGGCTGGAGTGCAATGGCACAATCTCGGTTCGCTGCGACCTCCACCTCCTGGGTTCAAGCAATTCTCCTGCCTCAGCCTCATAAGTAGCTGGGATTACAGGCACCCACCACCATGCTTGGCTAATTTTTGCATTTTTAGTAGTGTCTGGGTTTCACCATGTTGTCCAGGCTGGTCTCAAACTCCTTACCTTGTGATCCACCCACCTTGGCATCTCAAAGTGCTGAGATTACAGCATGAGCCACTGTGCCCAGCAGGAGGAAATTTTATAATATGTACGGGTGATACAGTCTGCACCAACTTTAGTGAAGGTTTACACCTTTGGTTAAGATGTGGTACAGAACACTGTTTGAGGCTGGCAGACATCATAAACATGTCAATTGTATCCTTTACATATTTTAACACGTAAATATGACTGGTCTCTTCTCTACTTTTTATCATTAACCTCTTGTATAGGAAGGGTTTGAGGAGAAGCCCCTGAAGTCTTAAGTGTTTCAGCCAGAAAAGAACTGGTCAAAATACCAACACTGTATATGGCGCATGGTCCTGGTTTGTGTAATGCTAACTGGAAAAAGGCTGGAAAATATTTTTCCAGAACCTCATACCCTGTAAGATTCTAAGTTCTAACTGAACAAAGGAGGAATTGGGAGAGATCTGAAAAGTGAAAGGGAAACAGAAAGCCATTTTCTCAGAAGGTCATAATATTCAAGCATAGTGACACACCTAGAGTGGCCAGAGGGTCTCAGCTAGTCCTTGGTCTGCTCTCTTTCCCTTCCCAATTGTTGGTCTTGCTGCTCAAAGCAGCCCTAGATTTATCACAGGCACTAGGGGGTAACTACACAAAAGAAACAGCATCTCTAGCGACCATACTTCACGTACACTTTTCTAGGAGCTTCCTCATCACAACCTAAGTTGTCAGATACGTTTGGGTTTTCAGAGTCCCTTGCAAGCATCACTGATTCATGCACACCACATTTTATTGATTGTCACTTGCATTTCAATTTTTTTATTTCAGGCATTCAGTCACAAGAAAATTGTAGTAGGGGTAAAAATAATTGTCATTAATCTGGTTCTGTGTGAAATACTCCCTTTGTTCAGTTTTACTGATTACCAGCAATGTAACTGTCAGATTATTCATAAATGAAATACAGACATATCCTCAAATTTGAGCCACCCCCATCAGCATAGAGTTTGTCTCAAGACTAAAGTCACACAAACCTTCAATAAGGAGGGATAAAACAAAAGAATAAATTTAGTTGTTTCAATTGTTTCAGTGTATATTAAACCTGTTGTGAAAAATGCTGTGCTTCCCAATCAGCCTCCTGAAAGAAGTCCCTAATTATGAGGTCCTCTGTTGCCTCCGTCAGCACCTTCATTTAATACTTGTTGGATTTTCTAACAGCTTTCATTCTGGGATACCCTACTGGGTCAAGGCATATACAAGCATTGAGGATCTGACGTTTTATTTCCAGCTGCAAACTTTTCTTTCCTCTGGCAAATTGGCAGAAGACCTGATCATTTGCTTTGTTCATGGTTGTTTTATTCTTTCTGCAATTGTTTAGGAAAGAAAAGCAAACATGACAGTCTAGTCCCATGAATAGAACTAGAATCTGTTCTGGCTATTTACTGCCTTACAAACCACACCAAACTTGATAGTCTAAAATAAGAATCACTGTATTATATTCAGGATCTCAACGCCAGAAATTCAGTTACGGTTTTGCCAGATGAGATTTTTGTCCTATATGGCGTCAAATAGGGTTACTTAGTAGTAGTCACCTGGCAGTTAAGTTAGTCTGGAGGATCAAAGATGACTTATCTCCATCACTATGACTTCTCAGAGCCTTCACATGTGGTCTGTTCAGCAGGGTGGTCATATTTCTAACATGGCACCTTAGGGATCTGGTATGATTTGGCGCTGTGTTCCCACCCAAATCTCATCTTGAATTGTAATTTCCGTAGTCCCTATGTGTCAAGGGTAGGACCAGGTGGAGGTAATTAAATCATGGGGGTGGTCTCCCCCATGCTCTTCTTATGGTAATGAACGAGTCTCATGAGATCTGATGGTTTTATAAGCATCTGGCATTTCCCCTGCTTGCATTTCTCCTTCCTGATGCCTTGTGAAAGAAGGTGACTTTCTTCCCCTTCACCTCTTGCCATGATTATAAATTGCTGAACTGTGAGTCAAATAAACCTCTTTCCTTTATAAATTACCCAGTCTCAGTTATGTCTTTATTACCAGCCTGAGAAGGAACAAATACAGTATATTGGTACTGAGGTTGTGGGGTACTGCTATATATAAGGATACTCTAAAATGTGGAAGCAACTTTGGATCTGAGTAACAAGCAGAAATTGGCAAAGTTTGGAGGGCTCAGAAGGAGATGGAAAAATGTGGGAAAGTTTGGAACTTCTTAGAGACTTGGAGGCCTCCAAAGACAGGAATATGTGGAAAAATTTGGAACTTCCTAGAGACTTATTGGATGGCTTTAACCAAAATGCTGATAGTGATATAGACAATGAAGTTCAGGCTGAGGTGGTCTCAGATAGAGATAAAGAACATGTTGGGAACTGGAGTAAAGATTATTCTTTCTATGCTTTAGCAAAGAGACTGGTGGTATTTTGCCCTGCCCTAAGATTTGTGAACTTGAGAGAGATGATTTAGGATATCTGGCAGAATAAATTTCTAAGCATCAAAGCATTCAAGAAGAAGCAGAGCATAAAATTTTGGAAATGTTGCAGCCTGATATGTGATAAAAAAGAAAAACCCATTTTCTGGGGAGAATTTCAAGATGGATACACAAATTTGCATAAATAGTGAGGAGCCAAATGTTAATCACCAAAACAATGGGGAAAATATCTCCAGGGCATGTCAGAGACCTTCATGGCAGCCCCTCGCATCACAACCTGGAGGTCTAGGAGGGAAAAATGGTTTTGTGGGCAGGGCCCAGAGTGTGCCTGCTCTATGCAGCCTCATGAGGTGGTATCTGGCATTCCAGCTGTTTCAGCTGCAGTTATGGCTAAAAAGAGCCAAGGTACAGCTCAGTCTCTTGCTTCAGAGAATGCAAGCCCTCAGCCTTGGCAGCTTCCATGTGGTGTTGAGCCCTTGGGTGCACATAAGCCAAGAATTGAGGTTTGGGAACCTCCACCTAGGTTTCAGAAGATGTATGGAAATGCCTGGATGTCCAGACAGAAGTCTGTGGCAGGGATGAAGCCCTGATGGAGAATCTCTGCTAGAGCAGTACAGAAGAGAAATATTGGGTTGGAGTCCCCATACCGAGTCCCCACTGGGGCACTGCCTAGTGGAGCTGTAAGAAGAGGGCCAGCATCCTGCAGATCCCAGAATGGTAGATCCGCTGACAGCTTACACTGTGCACTTGGAAAAGCCAGACACTCCACACCAGTTTGTGAAAGCAGCTGGGAGGGGTGCTGTACCCTGAAAAACCACAGGGGTGGAGCTGCCCAAGGCTATGGGAGCCCCCCTCTTGCATCAGCATGACCTGATTGTGAGACATGGAGTCAAGGGAGATCATTTTGGAACTTAAGGTTTAATGACTGCCCTATTGGATTTTGGACTTGCATGGGGCTTTTAGCCCCTTTGTTTTGGTCAATTTTTCCCATTTGGAAAAGGTGTATTCACCCAATGCCGGTAAGACCATTGTATCTATGAAGTTTAACTTGCTTTTGATTTTACAGGTTCATAGGTGGAAGGGCCTTGCCTTGTATCAGATGAGACTTTGGACTTGGATTTTTGGGTTAATGATGGAACGAGTTAAGAATTTGGGGGGACTGTTGGAAGAACATGACTGCATTTTGAAACTTGGGAGAGACCAGGTAAGGAATGATATGGTTTGGTTCTGTGTTCCCACCCAAATATCACCTTGAATTGTAATTCCCATAATCCTCACATATCAAGGGCAAGACCAGGTGGAGGTATTTGAATCACAGGGGTGGTTTCCCACATGCTGTTCTCGTAATAATGAGTGAGTCTCATGAAATCTGATGGTCTTGTAACAGTCTGGCATTTCCCCTGCTTGCCCTTCTCCTTCCTGCCAACTTGTGAAGAAGGTGCCTTGCTTCCTCTTTGCCTTCTGCCATGATTGTAAATTTCCTGAGGCCTTCCCAACTATGGTGAGCCAGCCATGAACTGTGAGTCAATTAAACCTCTTTCTTTTATAAATTACCCAGTCTCAGGTATGTCTTTATTGGCAGTGTGAGAATGGACTAATACAGGATCTGACTATGAGTGCTCCAAAACATAGAAGGTGGCACAAGGTCACTTCTGTCATATTCTGTCAGAGTATTCACAGAACCTGCTCAGATTCAAGAAGCAGAGACATTGACCCAACCTTTCAGTTTATGGAACATCACATATTTTCTGGTTACTATTAATTCATCACATAACCAGATACGGATTAGTGCACTTGGTCATTAAAAATCTTAATGTGTTAGAGCTGGAAGTGTCCTTAGTGCTCACAGAATCCTCTTCAATTAAAAAAAGATGATACCACTAAGTCCCAGTTACAATAAAGGAATTACTCAAGATAAAAGAGTTAATCAGATTCAGAGCAGAGACTAGACACTTATCTCCTGACAGAGTCCAGTGTCCTTTGAACATTAAAAACATGTGGATGGTAATTACTATTTTCTGGAAAATATTTTCTGGTATAATTATTATTATCCATAGCACCATAAAACACAGTCTAGCACATAGCAGTTACTAAGTGGACTGCATAAAAGAAATGAAAATGAAAAAACAAGCCTGTGCAAATCAGTTTATGGTTTGGAAGAAGAATAATTTCAGTGTGCAAGAAATGGGCTTTAGTGTCAGACCACCTGGGTGTGACTTCAGGTTCCAGTGTAACCTTGGCTGATTATTTAACTTCCTGGTTCCTCAGTTTCCTCAAAAGAAATTACCTTACAAGTTTGTTGCAAGGATAAAATGAGATAATATATGAAAGGCCAAGCAAATAGTAAGTGGTCAGGAACCCTCAGCTATTGTTTTTACTGTTTGGACTTGGCTGATAATACAGTCCTTTTCTGAAGACGTTTATTGTCTCATTGTTATCTGGATGTGGTCATCAGCTGAGAGTGAGGTATAGGGGGACTGTTGGAATATTGAACAAATGGAAGAAGCTGTAAAACTGTTTACTCACAAAGTGGAAACATGTATAAAATTTTAGAGCAATTGAGTGACCCTCTGAAGTAATGAGTTTCAAGTGAAACTAAGCGGTCTGCTATAGTTTTTCTTCAGAAATATTCAGTTGTTTAGATCTAGGTGCTGAGAAGGCAAACTATGTGTCAAGCAGAATTAGGATCTCGCAAGGCATGTAGGATAGAGAGGGAGGACTAAGAGAGTTAACAGCTTTTGCAAGAAAATGAAAATAAAGATGAATGTTGAAAACTAAGCAGAATGGGGAGAGACGTTCATATAATTTTTCTAATGCAATAGACTCCTTTCTTTAAAAATCATACCTTTTGCAAAGGTGTAATAATTTCGAGTAATTCCAAGTCCAGTTTTGTTAAACAGAGATTAAAAAGCCTGGAGATAAAAGTCATTAAAATTGAGGTCAAACAATGCTGCAGTTGAATCACATGTTCACCTATAAGTGAAGACAGAGGTTGGGTTTTAAGGCCTCAGGAGAGTAAAAAACAGTCAAAGAGAAGGAAGAAAATAGCAGTAATGATGAGGAGAAAAGCTGATTGAATCGCCTGATGTCTTAAGTCTTAAAAGAGGAGGGACTTTTCTGTAAGAGTGAAAGGACAGTTTTCTAAAAACTGTGCCTTGCAGCAAAAAGTAGTTAAGCTAATTTTCAGAACTCTAAAGTATACCAAGTAGAGTAGAATTAGCAACAATATATTGAATAGGCTATAGGGAAGCTGTATCTTTTTTGTAGAATTGAAGAGTGTCTTTTAAGTCACAGGTGCTGGGAAAAAATCATTCTGTCATCGTTATCATTCTTTTGTTATTAAATTACCATTATTAGTCTCACCAGGGCCCAGTGGAAAAGACTGAAAGTGTGGGAACAGTGACAGGTGATTGAGAAGAGAGGAAGGGCAAAACAATGGAAGGATAATAGTTGACAGAAGATAAGTTGTTTTCTGAAAGTACTTACCTACTGTGCGATCACTGAGAATAACAGGACTGAAAACCGTGATGATCTCAGTGTGTCCAAATAATTAGTCCTATTTGGTACCAGCTTACATGAATTGTATTTGAAAGCAGCATTTCTCACAATTTAACATGCATGTGTGTCACCTGATAATCTTTTTCAAATACAGATTCTAATTCGTTATATCTAGGTGTAGCAAAATTTACTGCTTTTCTACACGGCTTCTAGGTGCTACTCTCTTTTTATGCACATAACCCAGTCAATGTGGGTTCTGTTGCGAACTTTACAGGCAGCAGAAACCAGTAAAAAAACTAAATGAAGGGAACTCCTCACTCTTCACCTCCTAGTGCACAGTGCAAGCAACTAGAAGAATGAGATTTAAGTACTTTTGAAAAGTTTATTCACAGTTTAATTACTTAATATTTGTTATATCAATTTGCTATTAAGAAACTCATACTCCAAACACTTCTAAGAAGTATTATCAAGACTTTCATTAAATTATATTTATCAAATATCTCAACTCTTTCAAGAAGTGCTAAATTTTGGAGCAGGAAGAGAAAAAGTGATGTATAGAAGGTAGAAGAGTACCAAAAAAAAGCATCTTTCCATAAAGTAACTAATTGGTTATTTAACAAAGTTATATTCCATAACATAAATAGTTTTTAATTTCTCAATTAAAAAGAAAAAAATTGACTGACATAAGCATTACACACTGACAGAAACGTTTTTTTAAGTTGTGCTGATGTGACTGAACTTGAGAGAGACTACTAATCCCTATTCATCATAAGAAAAATACATCTGAGCATCTTTTTGTATTTCTGTACACCGTTTAAAATCAACTAATGAAAGAAATTAAATTTAGAAATCTGACTCAAGAATTTTCTTGGGTTATTGGGAAAATGTCTGTGAAACCTGGAGAAAATGTTTACACCAAAAAAATAAATTTCTAGTGAATATTATTAGTAATAGATCAGTCAACAAATCCACATTTTCTATTGCAAACAGTCAAAAGCAGCAGAGAATTGGTAGAGTTTCATGAGAGTGGCAGATACAAATATAATATATATCATTACTTGAAATGACTTTAAAAATATCCAAGAGAAGATAGAAGAAATGTGATTTTTAGTTGACTGATAATACTTAGTATTTTCTCATGTAATCATTTATATCAGGAGTATCTTATATTTTCCCACCTTGAGGTATTTTTAAATGTCTCATTTTTGCCCCCAAGATAGATAGATATATTTAATGTTTTTATGATTACACGGTATGCCCTTTAGGGCTTGTAATTGTTCTAGGATATTAAGGGAACTCAACTTCATGAGGTAAATGAGTGGTTTGATTGTGGAGACTCAAAGCCTGGTAGCGTTGAACCCATGCCTCTGATCACAGAAGAATAAAAGGCAAGATTCTATAAACCCAATGCCTAAGAGGTCAGAGGTCCCGCTGTATGTGGCAGGGTCTCTCACTGGCAGCATGAATGGCTAGGACTATGATTAAGTCTCTGACCCCAACACAGTCCCAGACTTCCAGATCTCTAAATTAGTTGTCAGTAACATTTTTCTTGTAAGGGGCTATCAATAGAACCTCACTCAGGGATGGAGTACAGGCATCTAAATCTGTAAACCTCAGACACAGTAACCTGTTGTCAGGGCCATATTCTTGGGTCTAGGTATAAAACTGTGACAGGAACTGTCACCAGCAACAAGGACCTTAAGATCATTGTGCTCATAATCTTAGTAGTGACTGACAAAAGGTTAAATTATAATTCTGCCACTTTCCTTATTGTGTTAGGTCTCTGTTGTTCTTTATCATATTAAATAAATTTAGTAGCTTAAAAACAGCACATATTTTTTATTTAACAGTTCTGTTAAGTCTGACATGAATCTTCCTGGGCTAAAGTCAGAGTGTTATCAGAAATGTATTCTTTTTTTTAGGTTTTAGGGAAAATATGTTTCCTTGCTTTTCCAGTGTCTAGAGGCCATGCATACATATTTCTTGGATTATGGGCACTTTTCTACATCTTCAAAGCCAAAAACATTGCTTCTTTCTGATCTCTTTTCCATAATAACATCTCCCTCCTACTGAGACTATATCTGGGAAAGTGTCTCTTTGTTTTAAGGGCCCATGTGATTAGATTTGAACCACTTGAATTTGATTAAATGGGGAAATCTAACAGTCATTTTCACATCTCAAGGTCCTTAGCCTAATCACATCTACAAAACATTCATAAATCCCAGGGATTAGGATGAGAATATCTTTGTGGAGCCATTATTCTGCCTACCACGCCCATTTTATGCTTTTCATCTCCTTTTTGAAACTTGGTAAGAATCACTTAGAGATTTCCTTGAAATCTCTTCTTAATCAGCTCAGAGGCCCTCATCTCTAATGAATAGTTGCAAGCTTCAGCTAAACTGCCAGTTCAATTATTATGGCAGGGCTTCATTATAGCTGTGTTATAAACATCTCAGGCAGTATTTATCTATTCATCTATAAAAGCATATAGTAAAGAGAAGGCTCATTTCATCATTAGTATGTATCTTCATTCAACCACTCCCCCCAACACATTTTTAGAGTGAAAAGGACACTGTCAACAAGACATAAAAAAACAGTCAGAGTAAAAGGCTAGAGCAATTTAGGACAATCTCTATAAACGAGATCTATCCTAGGCAATCTGAAGCAGATGGTTTCCTTACTTAGAAACCAGGTAAGGGGTTTTACATTTGTTCTATTGTAATGTAATCTGATAACTGCTGTAAGAAGTTTATTCTGGTTGCAGTATGGAGGTGGACTATGGAGGGAAAGAGAAGAAGCAGGGACACCAGTGATTAGATCATTGCACTTTGATATAGCAGTGTAGAAACTAAGAAAGGATTAGATGTAAATTACAATTTAAATACAGTTGTGACTGGCCTGGAAGGTGCATGTGAGGAAGAGAGCAGAATTAAGCATGACTCCTAGGATTTTTATCTAAACAAGTGGGTAGAAAGCATTGTCAGTATCTGAAATACAGAGCACTAAGGATAAGAGTATTGGTGTGCACCAGGCATGGTGGCTCACGCCTATAATCCTAGTAATTTCAGAGGCCCAGGCAGGCAGATTAGAAGCTCAAGAGATCAAGATCATCCTGGCCAACATGGTAAAACCCCATCTCTACTAAAAATACAAAAATTAGCTGGGTGTGGTGGCATGCAGCTGTAGTCCCAGCTACTTAGGAGGCTGAGGCAGGAGAATTGCTTGAACCTGGACGGCAGAGGTTGCAGTGAACCAAGATCACATCACTGCACTCCAGCCAGGTGACAGAGTGAGACTCCATCTCAAAGAAAAATAAGTGTTGGTATGCTGCAGGGCAGGTAAGAACTTTACTATGAGGCTTATGTTTTAGAATTATTAATATAGAAGAAATATTTAATATCTTGTGATTGACCCTATATGAGCATAGTTTAGAGGACAAGCAAGTTTGGGGATAGTATAAATTCCAGGGATGAAAAGAGGTGGAAGAACCAGCAAAGGAGATGGGCAAATGGTCAGTGAGAAAGAAAATCAAGGGTAGTGAGTGTTCAAGCAGGAGATAGGCATCCACTTGGCTAGTGTGCTGAGACTTGACAGGCACATTGAGACCTGGTCGCTGGGCTTGCCAATTTCAGGAACTCAGTGTATGATAACTAACACCTTTTTCAGTGGAATCGAGGACCAAATCCCGTGTGGGTCAGAAAAAAAGAGAATTGAAGATGAGTAGGTGGCAACAGTGATACTGGTTAATACAAAACCAAACACAAACACTCTCAGAGTTCTGAAAGTCAGCAAAAACAGTGGTTATAAGACCCCTACTCTATTTCTCTTTTTCAATCTTTTCCTTAGTTTCTACCAGCCTGATGTTTTACCAGCCCCCCATCTTTTGCCCTAGAGTCATATGACTGCCTTACAGTGTGACCTTAGACAACTACTTTAACCTCTTTTTCCTTAAACTCTTCATCTTTAAAATGCAGATAAGAAGAATTGCCAGTCTCAGGCTGTTAAGAGGATTAAATTGGATAATGCACATAAGATGCATAGAATAGCACCTCTATATCATTGGCGCTTTATTTATTTAAAATTATTATCATTGTTGTTGTTACCACTCAGAGTATCACAAACATTTGTTTATCCTGTCCCAAGGCTAACAGAGGCCCCATCATAGGAACATGGTAACAATCTCCCCTTATTCTTCCTTGGAGGGAAAAAAATGCCATTCTAAAAGAGGAAAAACACACCCCAATAACAGTACCAGAATTTTATACTCTGGTACATAAAATTTCATGCATACCTATAATTTTTTAAAACAGAAACTAAATGCTTAAATATTTATTTAAATTCACTTTTAAAACCATGCATGAGCAAGCTTGTTTAAGACTTTCTACTGTGTAATTTAATAACAAGAATAGCTACCATCTCTTGAGAGCCCACTCTATGTTAAGAGCTTGGTTAGGCAGTTTACCCATATTATCTTGTTTAATAGCCATGATACTTTTTCTATGTAAGTATGAAAAACTCCATTTTTACAAATGAGGGACCTGAAGTTTAGGGTAACTCATCAATTTTCTCAAGGCCACAGAGATTGTACAAAGCAAAATAACGATTAATGGACTCTACAGTCTTCCTCTTTTCATGGCACAAAAATGACTCAGCTGGAAAATACATCTCTAAAACACCCATTGAGCTCTTACTCTATACAAGGCTCCAATATATTAGGTGTGTGGCAGCATGGATCATAATACACATTATACAAATTGAGTCACAGAAGCTCTGATAGATCATGGTAATTTGTCCAAGGTACATTATTTAAAGATGAAATGGTAGAGTTCCCTGACTCTCTTCGCAGGATGTGCTACAGGGGTGTGGCTCATCTGTTCTACCACCTTGCAAGCTCAAACCTCTTATGGTAGGTGCAGGAGACCAGGTAAGTGCCCCTGGGCTCTGGCCCCATCGCAGTGTCCAGGGGTAGGTGTTGGCAACTCCTGAAGCCTAAATGGGCATGTGTTACAGTGTGCTCTTTTAGCCTTGCTGTTCACAGGTAGCTTATGTGTTAAACAGCTCAGTGGACACTTTGCCTTTTTACAGGGGCAGAGGGCTAGCATGACAACTTTGTGTATCCCAAGCTCTTGTCTCGTGGCCAGGAAAAATCAGATCACACATGGACTTAATGGACGAATGCAGGGGTTTTACTGAGTATTGGAGGTGGCTCTCAGCAGGATGGATGGGGAGCTGGAAAAGGGATGGAGTGAGAAGATGATCTTACTGTGGAGTTTGACTGTCCAGTTGCCGATCTCCTGTCTGACTGCCCCCAGCTGAACACCTCTCAACATTCAGACAGTTCTTTTTCCTTTCTCTGCCTTGCCATTCTTCTGTTTTTCTGCTCTTCTATTCATCTCCTCATCTAGCTAAGGGCTTGGGGCTTATACGGGTACAGGACAAGGGGGGTAGTTGGCCAAAAGGCAACTTTTGGGCATGAAAACAGGAGTGCCTCTTCTCATTTAGGGCTGTGGGTTTCCAGGATTGAAGATGGAGCCTTTGCTGGTAAACCGTCCTCTTCTGCCTGTCTCCTGTCTGTTAGAAAAAAGAATTAAACTCAGGCTTTTAGGCTGTGGGTCAATCTTCCTGCTTCACTAGAGGATTTGGATTTAGTAATGCTGGGAATGAAGGACTGAATAGAGGACCAAGCAAATGGTTTTTGTTTTAAATTTCAGCATAATTACTGTTACATAAAATAATACATTACAGTCTCAAATTTTGAAACGGTAAAAATTAAATTGCAGACTTCAGTTTTGGGGCTTAATTATATATTGGTTCAGAATAGCTTAAACTTCCAATTCAACTATTTTCATTTTGACTTCTAACTATTTAAAATATGATCCTGTATTACAATTATACCTTCTTGGCAAAAATAACAAACCAAGGTTAAATTATCTTCTTCCTTGACAACTTCACAAATCATATTATATTACCTCTAATACTTGGGATGTCAGAGAATCAGTCATTGAACCATTCCAGAGATTCATTTCTATTAACAGTATATTTGGATTGATATAATTCTTTCAGGGGCCATGTTTTCCCTGTACTATTTTCCTTCTGCTATTCCAGAGTTTTCATGAATCTCATATATTTTTGTTTAACTATACACTCTCTTATCTTCTTACTCCTAGGATCCAACCTTGGATTTTATTTCACATTCAAGATACCTTAAACTAAAAGTGCTATCAAAAAATAAACAAACCCAAATATTGGATTCTTGATATTCACAACACATTCTTGGCTTTCCTGAACTCTTGAAAAAATGGACATTTCTTAGAAAGAGTCTTTAAACATAAAATTGTGAAGATTTTCTAATGACATAACTGACTTGTTCTTTGCAAAGCAAATGTTTTGTAATAATTTCAATATGATGTTACAGTGATATCACTTCCTGTCAACAAGTCATCCTGTTTCCAGCATTATTCTAGAGTATGCGCAATAACTACTTTTTCCCTTGACATACCCTTGGCAGACATTGGAAATGGAAGGCAGTTTTTAATTTCAGAACCAATAATAAAACTTGTTAATAGCATTGAATATAATATATTAAATGTCAGACACTTTTGTAAGTTCTCTTTTTACCTACACCATCTTATTCAATTACTGGAGCAGTACTATTCAGTAGGTGTTATGTTATTTCCATTCTACAAATGGAGAAGCTCAGGTGCCCAGAGTTTAAGTAACTTTTCAAAAGCTCTCAAGCAGGAAAATTACAAAGTAGGATACTCAAACCAATCCAATAACCAACAGTCTAACTAGTACTTCATGTTTCCTCAAATGAGCAGTGATCATATCATAAAATTTCCTGGAATTTTTAAGTTTGGTGAAATCCATGAAGGGGAATATTTGGGTGGGGTTTTGTTATTACTACTCTCACAGAGGTGTTTTGAGGTGCAAATAAAATTTATTTGAAAGCATATTTTAAACATATTTTAAACATTTTGTTGCTATCAGGAGAATTTTAAATAATAGATCTCTGCATCAAAGCCATCCCTTAGTTTTTGAAATGTCATTATCAAGTTCAGTGTTTTCATTCTACTCATTTTAATCTAAGTTGATTTTGAACATTTTCAATAACAAATTGCTTGAAGGTATGCACTGTACTTTCAAAATAGAATGAGATATTTCCTTTTTATTTCCCTGTGAATATCTCCCTAATTTTAAAAATGTTGAGCATTGAGAAAAGGGTTATTAAAATACATAGAGAAAATCAAAGCAATGTAAAAAATGTTAAGGGGTGTCTGTGAAAGGAATATAGTTGTCATTATTATATACAAACTTTAGTTCCAAAACCTGAGCTTTTTTATACTCCAGAGTTTCATAAGTCGTTTTATATAATGGAGGAAAAGATACTAATTTTTAAAGGATACAAAATTTTGAGCCCCTACATTTCAAAATGAATTTGTCATATGGCACCTACTTTATGAATATTGAGTTGCAAAATAAATATCTTCCTTTTTTACTTTTAAAATGTGCTTAGTGATTCAGCATTCATAAGCCAGTTGTTTATCTACATGGACTGTTATGAAAAATATACTAAGGGGAAGAGCAAAAGTAAGTTTCTTGTAATGCAGCTTGACACAAGGCTAAATGTAAACTCTACAGTGACATTGTGGGTTACATATCCATTACATGTATAGCTGAGCTGTTACTTCTCTTGGACAAAAAAATACTTCAAAGCATGATTATATTCATTTATAGAAATATATGATTTATAGATGTTAAGTAGCATACCTAAGTTAATAATTGAATTCAGGTAAGTCTTTCTTCAAAGTCATGTTAAGAGTTGTTGATGTTTGAACCAAGTTTGGAAGCATTACTAGAACTCTGCTGGGTGAAAAGAGAGAAAATATACTATCCAGATAGAGAAAGACGTTTGCAAAACCTCAAGACATTAGAGACCACCCTTTACTCAGGAACCTGCTACCTCTTTGTATTGGTGGAGTAAGATTAGACTTCCATTCCAGAAACAGATCATGCAGAAAGTTATAAGAAGCCTGGATTTTATCTTGAAAGTTATGGGAAAACTTTCATAGATTATGTGGGAAGTAGGAAAGTCTAATAGCTGTAAAGAACAGCCTTAAGCATCTCATTCTAATTCCAAAACAGATTTTAGAAGAAAGTAGGTAGCCACTGGAGAAACAAAATATTCATACATTGAAATTTCAAAATATTTCTATAAAACAAGAAGCTATGAAAATTAAGTAAACTACTGAAATCATTAGGATGACTTTGAAGTGGTTTTTCAACAAACTAGTAGACATTCTGTAAATGTTCATAAGAAACAGAATGAATTTGAGAGACCTCATATCTGAAAATCTTTACTAAACATTAATTTTTATTTTTTAAATAAAGCAGAAGGAAAGATAAGATGAAGCATTATGCTTAATACTATTTGTAATGTTCAGGTTGAGAGAAGTAGCATTAGGCATATTAATGTGTTTGCTTCTCCTCTAATTTATGATTCCCTCCCTTCTTTAATGAGATCTGCTCTACAGCCCATAAAATAATTGTTATGGTAAACTGACTTTTTAAAATTAGCTACACACCAGTTGGTCTAGAAACCTATTCCTCTAGACCATTCATGCACAAAATACCTTTGTGTGAAACCCTTTCCAAATGTGTAATGACTGGAGTTAGTCCAGAGTTTGCCAGCAGAGTCTCTCTGTGTGACTGTCAGTGGGAACAGCCTTACAATTTCCTTGCCTCAGAAGCGTTGCTGTCATGCGGGCATGCTCAGGCCACTCTAGGCTGACACTGAAACATACATTCAACCCCAGTGCTATTTCCAAATAACTTATTTTCTTTAACCTGCAGAGATGCTACCTAACCTAGCGTCTGGCTGTATGGCAGAGTGTTTGAGGAAGAACCTGTTCAAACACACTCAGGAGAGCTGGAGGGAAATTTACATGGAAATGCGTAGCCTGTAGCCTGTCCTTAGAACCATTAGCTCATTGTTTCATACTCTTACCAACTGTTTTCCTTTATGTGAACTCTCATGCTGTGGTTGTTACTCCACCACAGTAACTCCTGAGGGAAGAAGCAAGACTGAGCCAGGAGTGCTTGGATCCATTCTGTCCTCAAAGGGGGTTGGGGGAACGGAGAGATGTGTGAAATAGTCCAGATCACAAGACGTAGAATTTAGCACTACTACTGTTTCAAAGAAACTGTTTCAAAGTAATGAAGAGAAAGGGTTGAGATGGAGCATGCAAGCTTGTTTTCCCCTTACTAACACACTCCTTAATCAAAAAGACTAACAGGGATGAATGCACTCCAAAACGGTTACTGATTAACATAAATATTTTTGAAGTGTTCCAATTTGTGTTCTTGGAAGCATTCTGCATATCTGGAAGAAAAATGGAGCTTTGTTTTAGAGCAATTAATATCAGTATCTTTTGTAACACTTAAAAAATCTAAGGGAAAATAAACTGGAACCACCAAGGAGACTTTAATATTACTTACCACATATTGCATTATTCTACTGAATTCTATCTTTTTTACTTTTTGTTTTCTTTTTTGAGAGCATGATCATTTATCATGCAAAAAAAAACTATGAATTCCACTACCAACACTGATGAATAAATATTATTTAGGTCAATTTTACTATTGATATTAGAATTGAGGACACAAACATCTATTTATGTAATTTTGCAAATACATTAAGAATTTCCTAAATGCAGGCCTTGTGTGGGGTGCAAGAAATCTAGTAGTGAAGAAAGTTGGTGTATGCTGGAAATTCTCAGCATGTATAGACTATTTATTTTCAATAACCTCTCTATATAAGTACCACTCTGGAACTGATAAATTTGGCACTATTTTATTATATGTTAATTGAATATTTGAAATCAAGAGACTTGTTCCGTTCCAATAAAAATCTGTGTTAGAATGCATTGCCTCAAGGCAAAATTGACCTTATCATCTAAAACACTGAAAATGTCATTCCAGGAGGACGGGGTCCGAAGTGTCAGGGACATCAAAATATAAATTTACAAAACTAGTTGAAGAGGCAAAATAACTGCATTCTATAATTTTCAGCATATAGTTTCAGCACCTGACCCATAGTCCCTTCAAATGCATATGAAAAACATTTGAAAAAGGAGGGCATTGTAAACTTGCATTAATTAAAACCAGGCCCATGACAAAATTTACAACTTTTAAGTATACAAAATTTCTATGTGCGTTATAAGACAGATCATCTGAGAATACAGCTTTTGAGAGAAGATAATAAAGTTTTTCAGCTTAGACTTCTCTCTAAAGGAACATATCTATTCATCTTGAATATAACTCAAAGGAACATTGTGACTTGTTTTTCAGAAATTTTCTTTCTGGCCAATTGCTGGAGAATAAGATGGTTGTGGACAACTTATACAGAGGAACTGTAAATGGAAGAAACCATACAGGAGAGGAGGAGACAGAGCATAAGTCAGGTTGATACTTGCGCTGTAGATATTACAAAGGTGGGAGAGGGTACACACAGACACCAAAGAGACAGCTGAAGTAAGCAGCAAACCTCATGATGCAACCAGGCACTGTCCAATGACTCTGTCCAGTGGTGGGGGAACCAGGGACCAAAACTCTAATCTAGAGCTACATGTTTAAATGTAATAGCTCTGGGAGAATGCAGTCAGATGAAAATGCCGAAAATCATAAATATGAACAACACACGTAGTTAAACTAAGCAGACTACAGACCACAATAGCATCTTGGAAAAGGGGTGTATGTGTGGGTGGGTGTGTGTATGAAAGAATACAAAAATGGGGCTAAGATGCTAGAGAATTCAGGCAGACATCAGACTACATCCAGTTGCAGGTAACAAATCTGCACATCCGTAGCCATTCTGAAAACTTTCACAATATATATGCTTTAGTAAATTTCACTAATTTAAGATTAGATTTGATCCCTGCAAGTGAAGTGATTTTTTAGGAAATAAGAGAAGGATGAGACATAACAAATACTTTAATTCTATCTCTTAACAAATGTAATCAAGTGGTACATTCATAGACAAACCTTCAATTAATATATTTTCAGAAAAATCAAATGTATTTGCTTTCAGCACACACAGCTTAACAAACTGAACATAGTCATATTTGTCAATGAAGCAGTCCTGAATCAGTGAATTACAAGATGTTTTCAAAACACATTTACTTCTTTTGTTATTTGAGACTGGGTCTGTCACCTAGGCTGAAGTGCAGTGACATGATCATGGCTCAGTGCAGCTTCAGCCTTCTAGTTTCAAGCAGTCCTCTCACTTCAGCCTCCTGAGTAGCTGGGACTACAGGCATGTGCCCCCATTTCTGGCTAGTTTTCTTAATTTTTTTTGTAGAGATAGGGTCTCAATATGTTACCCAGAATGGCTTCAAACTCTTGGGCTCAAGAGATTCTCCTGCTTTAGCCTTCTAAAGTGCTGGGATTACAGGCATGAGCCACTGTACCTGGCCAATATTCACATTAAATGCATATGAAAAGTATTTGAAAAAGGAGAGTATTATAAGCTTGTATTAATTAAAACCAGACCCATGACAAAATTTATAACTTTTAAGTATGCTGAAACTATGTGTTTTATAAGATTGATCATTGGAGAATGCAACTTCTGAATTACCTAAAATTTCAGGGATGGCTTTCTTGCAGCTGAAAAACAAAAAGGCTAGCAATGACATAGATGAGGCCTAAAGGAAAATAGGAAGGCCTATCTTCAAGTCATATTGGTGGGCTCCAGAGTTGCACATATCTGGGTTGGAATGTAAATAAGCTTCATTCAGCCTTTCAGAGCTTCAGTTTCCACTTTCGCAAAGGTGGGATTAAAGCTTTTTGAGAGGCTGGAAAGAGGTTTACAAAGATATAAATAATGTCATGTACAATGTCTGACCCAACTGGCCTAATTAAATCAGAAAAGATCCCTTCCTCACTAACCAGGAATATTCATCCATAGCATAGTCCTAACCATTCTTCTGGAGGGAGGGGCCACCAATCTCTTATGGGGAGGAATCCTAATAGGTCCACATCCTAGTGGTGTGTGTGTGTGTGTGTATATATATATATATATATATATATATATATATATATGCCATATTTACATCACTAACCACAAAATCTGCAGCAAGACTGGCTTCAGAAATTCCTCCCTGATGCCTTCTGCAGAGGCCTGCCCAGAGCCACCTGCTCCAGGAACAAATTGGCATTTTAGGGTCCTCATTGTGTTTTCTGACCAAGAGAATTGCTGATTTTGGCTTTGTATCCTTTGAGCTGCCAAGGAAAGCCAATTGCCCAACTAATCTGCAATTGGCTGCAGGTTGTACATAGAGCTCCTCTGGGCACCTACCTCTGCAAATGAGGAAATGTGGCCTTCCAGAACATCAAGGACCATCCTTAATTGATGAAGAGACATTCAGAACAGGAAGGAGCTGGATATATCTGCACAATCAGCACCTGTAGAACCCACAGAATTCCTGAAACCTACAGAATTCCTGCAGAACTCACCCCTCTGAAGAAAATTCGCCTCACTCCAGACCTTCATTCACAGGTCCAATGGTGGTTGCAGCAGCCTTGGCAGGACTTCAAGCAGAAGCTAACTGCCCCATTTGTCTGGATTACTTGGGAGACCCTGTCACCATCAAATGTGGGCAGAACTTCTGTTATTTCTACATCCAACACCCCTGAGCAGATATAGATGATGGGTTCTTTTACCCTGTCTTCACCAATGTCCAAAGGGGCAATTCAGGAGCACTATCCATCTGGGAAAGATGATAGAAATTGCTAAGCTATTCTACATCACCAAGAGCAAGAGGATGAGGCAGGAATAGACATCTTTGTGCAAGAAGTACAACCAGATCTTGAACCTTTCCTGCAAGAAGAACCTAGAAGTGTTATGTATCCTGTTCTCTCAGCCCCTGACTACAGGGGCCACCACAGGCCCATAGAGAAGGCTTCTTCTCATCATAAATGATAGAGGTACAAAAACTCATAGCCAAGCAAGAGAGAAAACCATGAGAACAGAGAAGGAAAGTGGAAAATCAAAGATGGAAATTATCATCTGAATTTAAGCAGCTGAAAGGAGTTTCTAGTATGTGAGCAAGGAGCAGTGCTTTCAAAGCTGAAAGATGAAGGAAAGGACATCCAACAGAAACTTCATGCAAACACAGCAGCATTTTCAGCAGCAATTTCAGATACTCTATGGTCTACAAAAGGAGATGGCAGAGAAGCATGTGATGCCAGAAGTAAAATTTCTGGTGGGCACTAAAATTATTTAAGACAAGTGTGAAAGCCTAGAAACCTTAGCCCTCTATTTATTTCAGTTAAAGAAAGAAGAGTACTCTCTTTCTCCAAAGATGTTAGCTCTGAAACACACACACACACATACACACACACACACACACACACATGTACACACAACGACAACAAAAACAAAACAAAAAACCCAGAAATGTAAAGAAGATGTAACTCTGGAATCTGAAACAGCACATACTAATCTGTTTGTATCTGAAAATAAGAAATCTGCGACTTTCTTGAACAAAAGGTAAAAAGTTAATATTGGTAATTTCATGTTAGTTTTGGGTGCTGAAGGATTTGATTCAAGCAAATATTTCTAGGAGGTGCTAGTGGATGACAAGCTCAAATGGACCCTGGGGCTTTGTAAGAATTCCCTGTCCAGGAAGGGAAAGCAGTCCCTCTCAGGACAGAACAGACACTGAAAAATTCAGAAGCAAAGTGCTGACTATGGGACCTGAGGCACTGTTCTAGTCACTTTTCTACTAAAGGGAAAGCCAAGAGGAATTGGTGTTTATGTGGACTATGAGTTGAGTGAAATATTCTTTACTTGAATGACATTATTCTTTCACATAGAAATGTCTTTAAGTACTAAAACCTTATTTCTAAATTGGAATCAAAATCTATTACAATCTGTGCGGTAATAGACTATGAAGGATCAACTGGGACATTGCTTCATTTTTATGTGATTTATGGACAGTTGGTAGAATATTATGCAACTATCAGTGCAACTAGCAACATTAATAAAAAAATTGTCTACAACTTTTAGACATGAGGACAGCTTTTTTTCCCTTTTTAAAATATCACTTTAATAGCAACAGAGGTGTTGCTATTGAAAGGAAATTTAAAAAAAAAAAGTGAAAGAGTTGTGGGAACTCATAGGGATGTGGAAATTAACTAAAATATTTCTGGAATTTTAAGATTAGAGTGTAAGAAAAAGTAATTTCTCTGTTGCAATAAATTCATTTTGTGTGCATTTAACAAAAACAAAAACAAAATTTCAAAAACTTAAACAGTAGATCATAAAGTTCAATTCGTTGTAATAACCAGTAATAATTTTAAATAAAATGAAATATTGCATGTATAATATATAGAAATAATAAACAGAAAGAGTCGTAAATAGAGTGCATCCCATTTATTATTTCATGAGACTTATTTCAGTTGTGTAACTGGACATGTATGGTGAATCACAATATATACTTTTTATTGTGTGTCGAGGTCAAAGTAGATATTAACTGGCTTAGAAATGGAACTGGGGAAGTTGTGACCCTGTTTTTTTCATATATTCATTTTCAGGCTACATTTTAGGATATTTTTCTTTATTCAACTGTCCTATGAAACATGCTCTTTATCTGATTTCATTTATATAAAACATTGAGACAGAAGTATGAAAAAATGGTTTTTTACAAATATGAATTTCTAGAGGTAATTTTGCCAAACGACATCCTTTTAAGCCTTATCTTCTAAAGCTCTAATTTATAGAAAATGTTCAAAAAATTAGAACTCAATGAAAATGTTGATATCAACAAGCGTTCATATTACTGATCTTTACTTGATAATTTTACTAACCTTTAAAACTTCTAACACATACAAACACACCATCATTACAATTTTAAAACATCTTTAAAAGTGGAACTCAAATGAATCAGCTTTTTCTTTACTTTATCTGCTTCAGGCAATGAGGTATTTGCTGTGTCTCAGTGAGACATTTGAAATTTCTCTTATTTAAATTGTCTCAACTTCAAAGCATTTAAAATACAAATCCATCTTTCTTGGCAGTCTCAATGTCAAAAAGTTATCAAGGGAACAAAGCCCACCTTCGGTTTAATAAAATGATACTTTTATACAAAAGACATCGTCATTATCTACAATGAAAGTAAACTCTATATACAATCAGAAGAATACTGAATTCAAATGATTCTATTTTTAGAAAATTGTAAGAAAATAAGGAAATAAAACACCAAAGAGACATAGAATCAAGAAGACTTGACTCACTGTTAACGATGCAGCCCACAAAACTGCTGGAAAAAACCACAGAAACTATGGGAATAAGAGAAGAGAGATGGACAATTCTGGCTTCTTTCCCTCTCTGATGGAATCACTGCACATAGTTAACTAATTTTGGGTCTCAGTTTCTTCCTGAGAAAAGGTAGCTGGGAGCCAGGCACAGTGGCTCACGCCTGTAATCTTAGCACTTTGGGAGTCTGAGGCCAGTGGATCACCTGAGGTCAGGAGTTTGAAACCAGCCTGGCCAACATGGTGAAACCCTGTCTCTACTAAAAACACAAAAATTAACCAGTCATGGTGGTGTGCACCTGTAGTCCCAGCTACTTGGGAGGCTGAGGCAGGAGAATCGCTTGAACGGAGGAGGCAGAGATTACAGTGAGCTGAGATCACTCCATTATACTCAAGCCTGGGAGACAAGAACAAGACTCAGTCTCAAAAAAAAAAAGAAAAGAAAAAAAAAGTAACTTGGAAAACTCACATAATGTTTACTTGCAATCTAGATAAAACAAACAACTAGATGAAAATGAAACTTCATTTCTAGTTTAAATATTATCTCTAGCTAACATTCAATAAGTGGTGTGATTTTCTTGAGCTAGACTGTTGAATTCAAAACCTGATGGTTGTGTGACATTAGACAAATTACTTAGAGTCTCTCAACCTCAGTTTT
>CAUYLG010054968.1:0-125025 GCA_963573385.1 Cacajao melanocephalus
TTTGGTAGGTTTTTGGAGTGGCTGGTACTGGTTGTTCCTTTCCATGTGTAGTGCCTGTTTCAGGAGCTCCTGTAAAGCAGGCCTGGTGGTGATGAAATCTCTGAGTTCTTGCTTGTTCTCAAAAAATTTTATTTTTCCTTCACTTATGAGGCTGAGTTTGGCTGGATATGAAATTCTGGGTTGAAAGTTCTTTTCTTTAAGGATGTTGAATATTGGCCCCCACTCTCTTCTGGCTTATAGGGTTTCTGCTGAGAGATCTGCTGTGAGTCTGATGGGCGTCCCTTTGTGGGTAACCCGACCTTTCTCTCTGGCTGCCCTTAGCATTTTCTCCTTCATTTCAAACCTGGTGAATCTGACGATTATGTGCCTTGGGGTTGCTCTTCTTGAGGAATATCTTTGTGGTGTTCTCTGTATTTCCTGGACTTGAATATTGGCCTGCCTTGCTAGGTTGTGGATGTTCTCCTGGATGATATCCTGAAGAGTGTTTTCTAGCTTGGATTCATTCTCTTCGTCACATTCAGGTACACCTATAAAACATAGATTAGGTCTTTTCACATAATCCCATATTTCTCGGAGGCTTTGTTCATTTCTTTTTACTCTTTTTTCTCTAATCTTTCCTTCTCATTTTATTTCATTGAGTTGATCTTCAATCTCTGATATCCTTTCTTCTGCTTGGTCAATTCAGCCATTGAAACTTGTGTATGCTTCGCAAAGTTCTCCTGTTGTGTTTTTCAGCTCCATCAATTCACTTACGTTCTTCTCTAAGCTTTTTATTCTTGTTAGCATTTCGTCAAACCTTTTATCAAGGTTCTTAGTTTCTTTGCATTGGGTTAGAACGCATTCTTTTAGCTCAGAGAAGTTTCTTATTACCCACCTTCTGAAGCCTGTTTCTGTCAATTCATCAGACTTATTCTCCATCCAGCCTTGTTCCCTTGCAGGTGAGGAGTTGTGACACCTTGGCGAAGGAGAGGCATTCTGGTTTTGGGTGTTTTCATCCTTTTTGTGCTGGTTTCTTCCCATCTTTGTGGATTTATCTACCTGTGGTCTTTGTAGTTGGTGACTTTTGAGTGGAGTCTCTGAATGGACGTCATTTTTGTTGATGATGAAATTATTTCTTTCTGTTTTTTAGTTTTTGTTCTAACAGTCAGGCCCTTTGCTGTAGAACTGCTGGAGGTCCACTCCAGACCCTGCTTACCTGGGGATCACCTGTGGTGGCTGTAAAACAGTAAGGGTTGCTGCCAGTTTCTTCTTCTGTTATCTTTGTCCCAGAAGGATACTCACCAGATGTCAGCCTGAGCTCTCCTTTATCAGGTGTCTCTTTGGATATACGGGGGTCAGGGGGCTGCTTGAGGAGACAGTCTGTCCCTTATAGGAGCTCAAGTGCTGAGCTGTGAGCTCCATTGTTCTGTTCAGAGCTGCTGGGAAGGTACTTTTAAGTCTACTGCAGCAGAAGTCATACCTGCCTTTTTTTCCCAGGTGTTCTCTCCTGTGAAGGTGGGGCTTTATTTATGAGTTCCTGACTTGCTGCTGGGCAGGTACTTTTAAGTCTGCTGCAGCGGAACTCATAACCTCCTTTTTTTCCCAGGCACTCTGTCCCAGGAAGATGGGGCTTTATTTATAAGTTCCTGTCATTCTGCTGCCTTTTTTCAGAGATGCCTTGCCCAGTGAGGAGGTAGCCTAGTCACAGTCTGCCAGCAGAGGCACTGCTGAGCTGCCATGGGCTCTGCCCAGCTACTGTGTGAACTTCCTTGTGGTTTTGTTTATAGAGGTATAGTTAGAACTGCCTCAGTAATGGCAGTCTGCCTCAGTAATGGCGGATTGCCTCAGTAGTGGCAGACTGCCTCGGTAATGGTGGAGTGCCTCGGTAATGGTGGATTGCCTCAGTAGTGGTGGGCTACCTCGGTAATGGTGGACTGCCTAGGTAATGGCAGATGCCCTTCCCCCCACATAGCTGGACCATCCCAAGTCCAGTTGTGCTTGCTGTGAAACTCTCAGTCCAGAGCTTTTCAGATTGCTAGTCTTTGTAGGGACTGGACCTGCCAAGCCAGGTCCCCTGGCTCCCTTTTTCAGCCCCATTTTTTTTCAGTTGAAAGGGTGACTCTGTCTCCCAGGCGTTCCAGGTGCCAATTAAAACGGCCACCCAGATTTGTGTGAGTTTTTGTGTGGAGACCTGCTGCACCAGCTCAAATAGCCATGCTGGAGACTTGTGGAGCTTTTCTGCCTGGGAATCTTCTGGTCTGTGGGAAGTAAAAATTCATTTGGAAATGGGGTGATCACTCACCCTCTGTGTTCTCACTGGGAACTGTACTCCAGAGCTGTTCCTATTCATCCATCTTGGATCACTGCTCCCAGGGTGGTATGTTTTGTGAGCCCTTGCATAATTAATTTAATTTAATTTAATTTTTTGAAACAGAGTCTTGCTCTCTCACCCAGGCTGGAGTGCAGTGGCGCAATCTTGGCTCACTGCAACCTCCACCTCCCAGGTCCCAGCTTCAAGTGATTCTCCTGCCTCAGCCTCCCAAGTAGCTGGGAATACAGGAACATGCCACCACACCCAACTAAGTGTTGTATTTTTTTTAATTAGTAGAGATGGGATTTTACCATGTTGGCCAGGCTGGTCTCAAACTCTTGACCTCAAGTGATCAGCCCACCTCAGCCTCCCAAAGTGCTGGGATTATAGCCATGAGCCACCATCTAGCCATGTTTTAATTTTAGAATAGTGTTTTTCATCTAAGTGCAATATTTTAAAATTTTCTAAATTGTTGCATTTTTATAGACAATATGCTTTCTAGACTCTTATGGAGAATATGAAGTAGAGACTTCTGAAAATTTGCTACTGTTTCTTGGAATAAATCTATTATTATTTCTCTTCAAAAGACATTTGCTTTACCTCCTCACAATAGTTTCCATACCTCAAACTACCAAATACTTTCATTTGCCTGGTGAATCTTCCATTTGTTCAACTTTACAAAGTCAGACATTTTGTTTAGGAGAGTTGACAGGGGAACAACCAGAAATTATAGGAATTTTCTTTTCTAACTTTTAACTCTTGTCAAAAATGAAAAAAAAAAAAATTACCATTTTTGTACCTTTATTTGTTAGATCTGGGAGTTCCAGGTGGCTGCAGTGAGCACTGCAAGAATTTCTGGGGACCAGTCACAGGATAGAAAATCCTCCACTTTGATAAGAGGTATCTTTTGACACAGTTGTTGAATAGCCCAAAGTTAGCTGAGCACCTGTCCCTACCTTTCCATCTGACATGACTAATCTCTCTGGTAATCTGTTGTGATGTTACCTACCTCAGCCAGTTGTCCTAATAGTGAACATGATTGCACCAGCAAAAGTCATTTTATTTGCTTTCCACTGACTACTCCAGGGAACTCAATTCCCCAGCTCTGTTTAGATATTAAATTTTGGAGTGGAGCCTCAAATTCTGTTCTCTTATTCCATAGGTGAACTTCTTTCATCATAACTGCCTAATCAGAGACTAGTTATTATGGTCCCCAATTTGATCCCATCCATGCAGATTTCGTAGGGACAATTTTCTCAGTTGAGGTCGCTTAATGGGCTTCTTTCTTGGTATCCAACACTGCTAATGATTTCTTTTTCATTTTCCCACTATTTGCATTTCTCTGATCAGTTCAGGAATTAGGGAAAGAGTGTTAAATATATGTGCTCACATTACTATCCTGAAGTGGAAAGTTCCTATTTTTCTTTTTTATGGGAGATCCTTACTTTCTCAAAGCACTGACATTAGTATACAATGAACCCAGATTTAAAGTATGTGATTAAATATGGAATAAATCTCTTCAAAAAGGAAGTCAGTTACCTTATTTCTTATTAATGATAGTAAAGCCACTCTCTTAGATTTGTTAAATCTCTGTTAAACAAATAAACCAGATCACATGAGTTGTTTTAAGCTGCTACTTGATAATTATGTGAAAATACCCATAGTACATATTGTATCATAATAGAGACAACAAATATGTAGATTAAAATTCTCTTGAATATTAGAAAATATATTTTATTTATTTATTTATTTTGAAACAGAGTCTTGCTCTGTCACCCAGGCTATAGTGCAGCGGCAGGATCTTGGCTCACTGCAACCTCCACCTCCCGAGGTTTCTCTTGCCTCAGCCCTGCCTAGTAGCTGGAATTACCAGCACGTGCCACCACGCCTGGCTGATTTTTGTATTTTTAGTAGAGTTGGGGTTTCACCATGTTGGCCAGGCTGATCTTGAATTCATGACCTCAGATGATCCACCCACCTCAGTCTCCCAAAGTTCTGGGATTACAGGCATGAGCCACTGTGCCTGGCTGAAAATATATTTTAAAAAACAAAAGCGTTAGAAATATTAAATTAAGTCCAGTTCTGAAATGAGAGCAATTTTTAAATTTGGTTTATTGTACTTGTTAATTCTTAAAGATATCCATTTTGCAAATCATGTATGTGAGTGTTTCCCCATATTTTAAAACTCATGCTCCATTTGTAGCAGAGAATTTTAGATTATTATGTTTCTGAAATTTATATTTCAAGATGTATTTTTAAAATGTATTAATGTAATGTTGTAATGTTGAATTATACCTTCTTTAAGTTGTAATACTTCTACAGAAATTCTGACATCCCCTCCAGGCTACCTAAGTATACATCTGACTCTTCTAATTCCTCTGCATAAAAATAGCAACCATTGTGAAGAAGTTACATCTAAACCTTGGTTTTGTTTATTTACCTTTATAATAGCAATACAGTATGGCTAAGAACAAAACTCTGATTTTTTTGTTTTAATTCTCTATGAGGTAGGCACACCTGACCACAATCAATTATGAGGGTATAATGACAGGTTCTTGTCATTCTGCAGGCTTCTTCGTCTGCCTGAAATGCTTATCTTGCCCCAGGACCTCAGCACTTCCCAATTTACATCCTCACTTCATCCACCTAACCTCTGCATATACATTAGTTGTGTGTCCCCTTCTCTGATAAATTTTCCTATACCACCAAACTTAGCTTATATTCCCAACATATGCTTATCGATATTAAAGCACTTTCATACAATATTTCAGATGCATCTTTAAATGCTTCTCTTACTAGATAAATAAATTGAACTCATAGCAAGTAAGGACTAGGTCTTCCTCAAATTTGTAACTACAATGCCAAGCATAACATCCACTTCTCAAAAAACATTTGTGGAATTAATTGCTGAATAATGTGACCATGTTAAACATTAGAACAATAAATGGAAAATTTTTACATTGTTATTACAAAGTTGGCAACACTAAGAATACAAGTAACTGTCAGTACTTCTTCAGGGTAGTATCTGCTTTAAGACTAATTAATAAGTATGTCTGAGTTAATTTTTTTATGAAATTTAGCAGTGATTGCATACATGTAAACATTATGCAATATTGACATTAGTTAGCATTTAGCCATGACTCATATTCATACTAGCTTTTCATAGCAAATGAGATCTAGAGAAGTGAGACAATTGTCTGGGAAATCATAGTGTGTGATGAGAATAGAAAGCTTTGACCTAAATGACAGTAAGTAGGTAACTTAATCCATCTTTGATTTTAAAATGCTACAGAAAAAGAACTAGCATTCCAGTTATTTCAGAATGATTCAGCCTTCCTGGCTTCTTAGTTCTAGTGTAAACTCTCCCTTTAAACAAGTGCTTTTTAATCTTTGCAGCACATAAAAATAACCTGTGTGATGTTATTCACCAAGCTAAATTTCTGTGAATGACCAGGGCATCTAACTACTTCTCAGGTAGTACTAGTTTTCTATTGCTCAGAGTGAAGAGTAAATAAATACTGCTTTAAGAAATGGAGAAATTATTATATTACACAAAATTGTAGTTAGAGTAGAACTCAATGAACTAGAAAACTATAAACTTTCAACTTTTCAAACCATTCAAACTTTTTAGAAGGCAAATGCAAATACTCATATGAAACAAAAAAGCACAGATTATTAGGAATGGATTTTAAAGGAGCATTAAAAATAAAAATAAGTCTAAAACAAGGTGACATAACTACAAATATATTAAAACATGTGGAAGGTCTACATATAGAAAATATTAAAATATTACTTAGGGACATTGCTTGAAATAGTAAAATACAGATTGCTAATTAAGTGACAATTAACAGAAATCTGGTCAAATAAAGTATGATCCTTTCATATAATCAAGTTCTGTCTAGCCACAAAAAATAAAAAGATAGTTTATTTCTATGATATAAAACAATTCCAAGATATATTGCTTTGTTTTTAGAGACAGAGTCTTGCTCTGTTGCCCCGGTCTGAAGTGCCATGGTGTGATAACAGCTCACTGCAGCCTCCTGGCCTCAAGCAATCCTTCCACTTCACCCTCCTAACTAACTCTGACTACAGGTGTGTGCCACCATATCTGGCTAATTTTTTAAAATTTTTTTAGAGACAAGTCTCAATATGTTGTGAAGGCTGGTATTGAACTCCTGGCCTCAAGCAATCTTCCTACCTCAGCCTCCCAAATCACTGGGATTACAAGGTACAAAGCATCATGCCCTGCTAAGATATACTGTTAACTGGCAAATCAAGGTTATTGTGCAAAGTATGCTACTATTTGTGTTAAAAGCAGAAAATTACATGTTCTATGTAAATTCATATTTATAATAAGCATTTGCATATATTATATGCTTAAATATGAACGTCTCCAGAAAGGCTTATAAGAAATTGTGGTTGCTTCTGGGAAGCAGTTAGGCATGAAACACTTTCCACTGTATAACTTTTTGTACAATTGAACATTTTTAAGTGCATATATTATCTTTTTAAAAAATAATTAAGTAAAATCTCCAATTCTGATATCTGTAACCAAAAGTCATTGGTCCAATATAAAATATTTGGACTTTGATAAACCCACTGTATAGTATAGCATATGTTCTTAACCTTTATTGTGTCATAGACCCCTTTGAGGGTGTAGGAGAGTCTTTGGACCCATTTTCCATAAGTTTTTGATGTTTTTAAAATGGATAAGACTAAAAATATAGAATTATATAACAAACGAAGCATTAAAATTAGTTTTTAAATATTAGATCTGGAAGCAGGTCTAATATCAGCCAGACTTTTATAATAATAATGAACATAAATGATATTTTGGAAGATCTAAACAGCTCTATTGTGATATGAAAACATCTTCAACAACTTTTGGTGGGAAAAAGAAATCACACATAATTCTAATCCTAATGGTTTGCTGTATAACTACAGGAAATGCTGAATTCCAGTATAAATGAGTGAAAAATAAAGATACGATTTTTTTTCCCTCCTTTCCAAGCTCACAGATTGTCCCTAACATCTATCCAGGGACCCACTGTGTGTCTATGGATTCCAAATTAAGGACTCTTTCTTTGTAAGAATGTACTGGGCTTAAATCCCTTCATATTCAAAAATTTAAAAAATTTAATACAGATCTTTATCATAAGGGTTTCAAATGAGTAGCTAAAATGTTACTTTAGAATTTTTCTTAATTCTTATTTATAATTATGCTTGGAATATTTATTGTCTCCAAGATACCACAGACAACAAATTAGCCAAAAATGCTATAACCATTTGTTTGAGTTTATACTAACATGAAATAAAAATATATCAATCACTCAGTGAATCCCTTCCATATAGACATCTATATGGAAGGGATTAATCCTATCTTTTCTTTGTAAGAGAACTTTCTCTCTTTTCTCCACCCCACCCCCAAATCAGTGGATTACATTTTTAACATTTTCTTCATTTTTCTGTTATGCAAAGGACTCAGCCAGTAGCATCCCCCATACCTTTCCACATTATCACAGTTGGCTACTGAAAGCCAGATCTTCATTCTACTTTATACAGCATTAACTTCGTAATCCTGTAAAACATGACTGAAAGAAATTGTTCAAGTTCCAATGTCCCTGACTTTTTAACATTGTTTCTTCCTTTTGTCTCAACCATCAAAACTGTTAATACTTCATACCCTCTTTAAGTTGCAAAATGTCCACTTGAAACCCTTCGTCAGTCAGAACGTTGGTAAATTATACCTTCATGCTATCCATATTGAGTACCCATTACTCCTGGACATAGCACATTAACTGACTCATTAGCTATTTCAAACCATATGGACTTGGGTTTGGGTGGGTCATTTTGATAATATCCTGAGGTGAGTTTCCTAATTATTGCAATTATGTGATCTCAATCATGAGGCCAGGCTCACAAAATAGTGTCAGTGCCTTTAGAATGGGTGTCACTGCACCCAGACAATGACTGAGATGAGCAACATGCTCTTTGGTTGTTATAAGTCCCTTGATACTAAAAAAGTAATTACTTGAAAAGTTCTGAGAAACCGCCAGGAACAGCCTGAGAATTGAGTGAGCATGGAATGCTATAATGCTTGACAGTCATGGATACATTGCCTAGAATTGAAAGTGGGAAAACGTGAATGCCACAGTGCTGATCTACATAGACATTATGTTTCTAATGTAAATTTTGTATAGTGTTTTAAGCAGCAAGGCAGAGTTTTTCAAAGTTAGGGGGAGTAGGAAAAGAACAAATGTAAGAAAAGAGTATGTTGTCATTGAAAAATTCTGTGATGGTGTCACAAAACAAATTAGAGAGGTAGAAAATTCACATACTGGGCTGCCTGCTGTGGTTCACACTTGTAACCCCAGCACTTTGGGAGGCCAAGGTGGGCAGCACTTGAGTAGAGGAGTTAGAGACTAGCCCAGGCAACATAGCTAAACTCCATCTCTGCAAAAAATACAAAAAGTAGCTTGGCACAGTGGCACTTGCCTGTAGTCCCAGCTACTCAGGAGGCTGAGACTCGGGGATTGCTTGAACCCTGGAGGCAGAAGTTGCAGTGCTCTAAGATCGCAACACTGCACTTCTGCCTGGGCAACATAGAATGAATATGACTCAAAAAAAAAAAAAAAAAAAGATGGAGTTTACATACTGGAGGATGGGAGAGATATCAAGAGATATTTTAAAATAATTACAAAGGTTGTTTTATTGTGGTAAAATATACATAACATAAAAGTTAGCATTTTAACCATTTCAAAGGGGAATAGCTTTGTGGCATTATGCACATTCACATTATTGTGCAACATCACCACCATCCATCTTGAGACCTTTTTCATCTTCCCAAACGGAGACTCTGTACCCATTACAAAATAAATCCACATATCTCTTCCTCCCATACTCTGGTAATTACCTTTCTTCTTTCTGTCTGTATGAATTTGACTACTTCAGGCACTTCATATAAGTTGGATCATACCGTATTTGTCCTTTTGTGACCGGCTTATGTCACTTAGCATAATGTCTTCAAAGTTCATCCCTGTTGTAGTATGTATCAGAATTGTCTTCCTTTTTAAGACTGAGATTCCATTGTGTGTATGTGTGTGTGTGTGTGTGTGTGCATATAACAACATTTCTATATACATACACACCACATTTTGTTTCTCCATTCAATTGTCAATGGACCCTTTGGTTGCATCTTGGCTATTGTAAATAATGTTGCTATGAACATCCATATATATGTATATATATACATGTGTTCAAATCCCTGCCTTCACATCTGAAAGGTTATCTTTGAAGCAAAAAATAGTAACTGTGCTTTTTGCAAGTCTACCCTCTGCCTAGAAATTACTAACAAATTAAAATAAAGTGTCTGCAATTAAAATGATCATCAATTTGAAAGTGAAATCAAGGAAATCCCCAAAGCTTAACATTTCCTTTCATGTTTCTGTCTTCGTCTTTAGACAGCAGTCAAAGATACACATTAGAAGTCAACGATTTCTGTTTCTAGGCCTTTAATATATGTTGGAAAGAAATAGTACAATCAGAGCTGCTAAGATGGGCCAGCTGGGAACAGCACCTGAACATCATTAAAAAATCAATATAGAAGCTTTGGAGAGGAGTGGTCACGCTTACAGCCAAACTATCCAACTATAAAACAACCCAACTATCTAAATATGAAGATTTACTGAAAAAATGAAAGAAGTTCGTAATCACACAACTGAGTACTAATGATGAACAATAACTAAGTGGTAAAAAATAGTTTTGATTCTCAGGAAAAGTACAAACATGGGGAGAGAGGGGAGCAGTCCTGAAATAAAGATATATTTAGGCTGAAATTATAGTTCCTGTGAAGAGGCCTCAGGTTTCCCAAGCGCCATTTACACGTGTAAATAGGTTGAGGATTCAGTGGCAAATATTTCCAATTTAGAGGTAGATATGACAGGCTCAGGAAACAAATAAATGAGGAATTAATAGAAGTTTTTTTTTTTTTGCGGGGGGTGGGGTTGCTATTCATTACAATAATTAAAGTACTTAAGTGAGTAAAACTTCAATTAATAGTGGAATCCTAAATTCAGTTAATTTGTAATATTCAACACCAGTTCATTGAGAAGAAATTCTCACTGGCTTTAACAGTATTGTTTATTTTTGGTGGAAAAGAAAATTGTGGCCCTCCTGATATTTTATTTTGGAAATGTTTGTCCTAAAATTGGGTCTATCCAACTTTATTTCTAACCAGCCTATCCACAGATCTATTTAGAGTAAATCTATTGCCTCCTGTGTAAGGGTCGAAACCTCTTGAGACATTTTATTTCAAAGTTTTGATGCTATCATAAAGAATCGACTCCTAAAATACTAAGCTCTTAAGATGTCACATCATATTTAAGTTATAATGCATGCTGAGGTTGCTAAATTTAATTGGTTAGTGAGAGAGCAATTTTATGAGAAGAATCAATCATTTTTGGAGCTAAAGATTATCAAAAGAAATTCAAATATGAAGAAAAAACCTTTACTAGAAACCAAATGTAAATATGGATGACAGACATTGCTTTCCTGAAATTTGCAATTTGTAGAGTAAAGGGAGAATGGCTAAGTGATAAGCTTCTCTTCTGGGCAAAGGACACTTCATGTGGTCACTCTTCAGTTGAGCCGTCCTTGTCCTTAATCCCATGTTGCACTGAACACTGTATGCAGTTTAGTAGAGTGGCCAATAGCACAGATTCTGTAGCTAACCTTCCTAGGTTCGAAGATATATAACCCTAGGCAGATAACTAAACTGCTCAGATCCTCAGGTTGATTCACTGTAAAACAGGGACAAGAAAAGGTATTTTCATATTTTTTCTAAGTTGTTTTTTTTTTTTTGAGATGGAGTCTCACTCTGTTGCCCAGGCGGGAGTGCAGTGGTGAGATCTCAGCTCACAACCTCTGCCTCCCAGGTTGAAGCGATTCTCCTCCCTCAGCCTCCCGAGTAACTGGAACTACAGGCATGTGCCACCATGCCTGGCTAATTTTTTGTATTTTTAGTAGAGATGGGGTTTCACCATGTTAGCCAGGATGGTCTCCATCTCCTGACCTTATGATCTACCCACCTCAGCCTTCCAAAATGCTGGGATTACAGGCCTAAGCAACCATGCCCCACCTTTTTTTAAAAAAACTATTAAATTAGTTAATACCTAGAAAGCAATTAGAACTGGACCTGGCACATATTGATAGCTCATTATGTGGTAAGTCATTACTACTGCTATCACTGAGAAAGTGGTTTTCTTCTTCTGTTTTACTTCTTACCAAGAATTCAAAGGCCAATTTTGGAGAAATCCCCAAGTAAAGAACGAGACAAAGGAAGAGAATCATAGGCTAGTTTTTATTTTAATTAAAATGCCTGCTGTATTTTAATCATTTTAAGTTAATTGATTTTTATCTACTTTATGTTTGTTCCTCAAGGTCATTTTACGAATTTTGTTCATTCATAAGCCACAAGTTATCTTATTGTCTAACTTAGACCTGATAGCCAAGAACTGTAACCTGAACTTATTTTTCCAGGGATAGAATGAATCCCCAGGATGGCTTAGGGATGCCCTTCTGTTTTGGAATGCTTTATCTTGGTATATATCAAGGTTGGTTCAGTTTACCAGAAAAAAGTTGCCAGTTGGGTGGCCTTTATAGAAAAGGTAAGCTTCTGCTAGGGACACTCAAAACCTTTTGCCTGACCTTTGCAGATTACTGGCTCCTTTTTAGCCTTTCCCAGTAGTGCTTCCTTTATCTAACTTTTGCTCCCATACTTTTAGTTTCTTTTTATCTACTTTATAAAGTGTACAAAGCATTCATCAGTATGTAATGGTCTCTGTGATTTCAGTACAGATGACTACTCCTTATGCATTAAATAAAGTTCTAGAAAACTATGTGTAAATGAAATGAAATGTGACTCTACTGGGGGATTTTAATACTTCGCCTATTGCAAGTCTTTCCTCTTTCAATGTACTGTCTTACTTGTTCCACTGCATAGTGGAGAAGTACAGAGTGAAAATTGCCTAGTACATTGTCCCTTCTGAGAGAATAATAGACCATCTTTGAATTGCTAAGCTTATTGGAATGTCTGTTACCTAAGAACAAGTGTTGCCAGTGAGACTAATTGTGTGTGTGTGTGTGTGTGTGTGTGTGTGTGCGCGCACGTACACGCACGCACACGCATAAGAAAGGAAAAAAAAGCAAGACAATGCAGTGTCTAGTTTATGTAAATAATTTCTTTAGCATAAGAATATCCTATATGTTTAGCTAAGAAAAGTTAATATGACTCTATATATCCACAATTATTCTTTCTATGAATATGCAATTATGAAGAATAAGCAGGTTCCCAAATAATGTGAAATTCTTAGATGAAGCTTGTTAGTATTAGCATGTGTAACCATTTAAAAGTATGGTTTCACTTTATTTTTAGAATGTATTGAACTTAATGGAATAAAATACCACTTAATAATCTTATCTTTATAGGCTGGTGGCAAAAGGTAAAGCTTCTTTGTTGACTGCTGAAGGAATACGAATCTGTAAACTTTAGCAGTTTTTTTGTTTGTTTTCGTGTTTTTTGAGAGAGGGTCTCATTCTGTCACCCAAGCTGGAGTGCATGGACTGCAGTGACGTGGTCGCAGCTCACTGTAGCCTCAACCTCCTTGGTTCGAGAGATCCTTTCACCTTAACCTCCTAAGTAGCTGGGACCACAGGTGCGGACCACAGGTGCACACCACACCCAGCTAATTTTTTAAATTTTTTGTAGAGATGGGATCTCACTTTGTTGCCCAGGCTGGTCTTAGACTCCTAGGCTCAAGTGATCAGCCTCCCAAATGCTGGGATTATTGAGCCACCATGCCCAGCCAACTTTAACAATTTTTATCTAACCCATGGCTAACTAAGGAGTAATTTTAAACTATTATTTAAATAAAATAATAATAAGTTTAGTAGTAGTGTTTTGTTCAAACTAAAGGTGCCCTCTGTTTAACCATCTCCCTTCCTAATGATCTAGTGCCTCTACCCCAGAGTACTCCAAAGTTAAAGGAACCAATCCAGGTTACCCAGTGACTCAGCAAAATGAGAAAAATCTCACTGGAGTTCAAGGAGAATCCAGGGACCAAACGCCTTGCCATCCAACCCTGTGGTCATATGCAAGTTTCCACAGGTATTCAAATTACATCCAGGGAAAAGGATCAGGGATGTATAGTGGTGAGAAGACATCTATGGAGTAGAAAAGCAGCCATGATTGATAGTATAACCTTTAAATTGAACGAATATATACCCAAAGAAGCCTTTTAAACAGCATTTTAAACAGGATTTTCCCTACTTAACAAATATCTGATTTTGCTGTTCTCATGTTAGCAGTAGTAATGGAGGGAGTAGTGGAAAGGGTTAGAAAGGGCTTCGGGGATTGGTCAACAATCTGTGGAAAGGGGACTGCAGAGTTAAAAAAAAAAAGTCAATTATAAAGTTAGTCAACTATATAAATTAAAATTACTTTTTTGTACTTCTGAGTCAATGTATGTAACTATTGACCCCTATAAAGATAGAAATAATGACATAAATTTATTACAAGTATTTCAAACTAGAAAAATAATACCAGCTCCGTCTGTAAGATTTATACAAGTCTAAGTGTCCAGCATGGGAGGGTGACCAAAGAGAATAATAAGAATGGTGACAGTAATAAAGGGGGAACAAAGTCTGTCCCAAACAGAAATTTAAATTTTCATGAATATAGCCAAAATTTTTAAAGAGAGATCTTAAGAAGTGGAATTGAATGTGGCTAAACAACATAGTTTTAGAAAAATGTGACCAATCCTGCAGTATTTATCTGTCTGGTGAAGGAGAAAGACCAGAGCCTAGGCTTTCAAGTAAAGAAGTATCTAGTAAGAAAGACAGTGACAATCTATTATAAAATAGGCTCAAACAATCCCTTAATCTAGGTCTTTAATCTAGATGGAAAATGTCTGAATACTGCACCTGGACTCACCAGCTATTTTTAGAATAGAGAGCAAGGGAAACTGTTTTTATCTTGGGACTTGTATTGATCCTGATTTAGTGATTTGTACTCCAAAGCTCCCAGAAAAAGGTGACACTTAAGAGTGACAAGAGGTAACATAATTTCCTGATCTTATCCATAGATTCTATTTACTACAGCTCTACGTCAAGGGTTAGGAATATAAAGAAGAGAAGTGGTTTCTTAGGAAAAGTAAGCCAATAGAATAGTTCCTAGATTCTTAAAACTTTTGACAGTTATATTGAAATGCTTAGCAATTTGATCTCTCTAGAAAAATACCCTTAGACATTCTGGAAGATGAGAGGTCTAACTGTGTTCAGTTATTCAATAATTCCTAAAAAGCCAGATGAGAAATCTATTTGATAAATTCCTTGAAAAGCCTAAAGAGTTCTATGAAAACTGATTAGATATTTTCTATTTGTATTGTGAATGAAATAGAGAGGAAAAAATAATAGACAATCTCCAGGCATGAAGAGATCAAGATAATTTGCATCTCCAATTTTCTTCCACCTTCACTGTCTTTTACCTGTTTGGCCTACTTCCACCATTCTTTTCTGTCTTAAACCAGTCTCCTCATGTGTACCACTGGAGTTAAATTTGTAAAAGGCTCTGATTTTCCTCTTAACATTGCTTAGATGTTACCATCTTGCTTTGTGTCAATTCAGATGGAAACAAGGTTTGACTTTTACAAAAGAAACTTTCACTAACATTTAAAGAAAAAGTTAAAAGTACTTCTACATTGACCAGTCTTGACCAGAAGACAGTGGGATGACTGGCATAGCTTTTGAGATCTTTCCATTTTCTTTTCTTAGCCACAATCATTTCTTATGATCAGACTAAATTATTCAGATTGCTACATTGAGGCAGACACAGACTGCTTCTTGAGGTTTTTAGGATTTGGGGTTTTTTTAATTTTGTTTTGTATCAGAATGGCTTTGCCAGCTTCAGAGTCTAATGAGCTCCTGGTCTACATTAATCTCTAACTCATCCACTTTATTTGAGTATCTAGATGAAGAAGACACATTTCCATCTGAAAGAGATGTCTCACACAGCACTTATCATTGTCATTTGCCCTTTCTGAATATTGCTGAACTCTACAGTCATTGATGTGCCATATTTTCCTGGAGTTTGAATTTCTATCTGGTCCAGTCTAAAGAATCTTCAGAGGCTAGTTATTTAGATTAATTTCTACCAGCAGTATTTTACTTTTCACCCAAGTTAACAACCCAGTTTAGCCTCAGAGTCAGTTTTTCGGTAGGCGGTCTCAGTCGTGATGCCTGTTCTTATCCTGCAATGGCTGTAAGACCTCTCCCCTTATAAAGTTGTTGATGTCTTTCTGGTTGTCTGAGGCCTCCTTTAGCTTTCATCAACTTGATACTGATATCAAGGTTTTGCTCAATGAATATGCACACAGTATGCTGCTTTTTCCTCAGATCTAATAACATTAACTTAAAACACTTAGCAATTTGACATCTAAATAATCATTTTAAATAATCTAAATGCCTTTAGATGTTTCATTTATTTGTCTTTGTTTTAAATATCATTTTTAATGTCCTGAATGGTATTGCCTAGATTTACTTTCAATGGTTATCATAGTTTGGAGTTTTACATTTAAGTCTCTAATACCTTGCTGTATAGACCTTAATTCCTTGTCTTTCATTAAAATAATCTAAAATGTCTTTCATGCACTCTACCTCTTGTTTCCTCTCACAATCTTGCCATCATCCTAAGCTTTGGCTTGGGCAAAAAATATCGTCTTTTCTTGTTTGGTCAGGTTGTACTTGAAATGCCTGATAGATCCCAGTAGAAATATCAAGCAGGAAAGTAGCTTGAAACTCACTGGATTGGTCAAAACTTGTGCGACAGATTGTACTTTTCAGTGATGGCAGCAAAATCTCTCCCATCCTCCACACTCTCTTCTATTGTGATCTCCATAACACTCCTATCCAGAGGTGGGCCTACCCCTCTTCTTAAATCTGGGTGGGCTTGTTACTTGCTTTAAATCAATAGCATGGGGTTGAAAGTGATGCATATGACTTTTGAGGCTGGGTAAGAAGAGGCAATGCAACTTCTGCCAGGTTCTTTGGAACACTCACACTTGATGCCCTGAGATACCATGTAAGAAGTGCCAGCACTCTGAGGCTGACATGCTGTGAAGAAACCAACCTACACACATCAGTCTGGCTTAGAGTCCAAATACGTGACTGATCAAACCATTAGATTATTCCAGTTCCCAGGCTGAGTCACCCGCAGCATGCACATCTTCCCAAATGGTTAAGCCATTTTCCCTGTGCCCTTTTCAAGATCCTGACCCACAGAATATGTGAGTATGATACATAGTTGTTACTTTATGCTGCTAAGTTTGCAGTGGCATGTCACAAAAAAAAAAGTAAGTGACTGTCTTTCATCACATCTTTCATTTCAGTGAAAGATGGCCAGTGTCTGCGCTCTGGGTACAGACTGAGCAGAAGCAGACTTAGAAGGAATAGTGAGTGGATCAGAAGGAGCACCAGGAGAGGGAGAGTGTGGTGTTAACGAAAATCAGAGGAAGAGAGTTGAGCTTGGGAGGGAAACATTTATTAGTGATAAGAAGACTAAGAGTATGATTGTTACTCTCCTCCCTTCTTTCAGGGATAGGCTTCAGGAAGGGAAGAGAAAAACCAATCACTGAAGTTGAGAGTTAAAGAAAACATTCAAGTACATTTTAAAATGAGATTTAAAATGATTATGGCGACATCAGATCATTAACACCACCAGTGTCCACCAGCTATAATTTCCCTAATTCATTTGCAATCCAAATGAGAGGAACGTCTTTCCCATTCTGTCAAAATCTAGGTGAAATTGACTCAAAATGCCTTCCTAAAATTTTCTGAATTTTCAGAGGCTTTTGTTCTCTTAGCTGCCTCTGGATGGCTTTTTCATTGCTATCTCTGATTTGAGTCATATCTGCTCAGATGTAAAACATGGACTCTTCAATTTACACACTCACTCATATAAATTTTAAAAAGTGGAAGGAAGGTAGAAGAGGAATTGAAGTTATAACAATCCAAACAACTTTGAGTGGAACAGCAGGCACTATCATTCTTAACAGGTTCTTTGTCCATCCCACAACCAGTGTCTTACAATGATCTTTTACCCTGCACAACTTCATATCATCTCTCTGGTTGATCTCTCTTCCCTTTCTGTCTTCCTTCCTCTTCACTCACTCTTAAAAAACTCAATCAAATCTAAATTATTTCTTACTTTTACAGAGAAATTTTTTTTTCAAGGGCTTCAGGAAACAAAAATCTCTCCCATAGGGGTTGTTGTGGTTACGAACAGATAGAAAAGAAGCTATGTGCTTACTTTTGACTCATAGTTAATATTTTTTCCTAGGCTTTTAGTTGGTCTAAGCATCCTCGCATGTTGTCTTAGTCAGCTCAGGCTGCTATAACAAAATACCATAGACTGGGTGGCTTTATAAACAAAAGAGGTTTATTTCTCAAATATATTCAGTTCTGGAGGCTGAGAATTCCAAGATCAAGGCACTGGCAGATTCATTGTCTAGTGAGGACCCACTGACAGGTTCATAAAATAGCATGTGTCCTTTCATGGCAGAAAAGGGAAGGGAGCCCTCTGTATTCGCTTTTGTAGGGGCACTAATCCTGTTCATGAGAGCTCCACCATTATGAGCTGTTCTTCTTCCAAAGGTCCCACCTGCAAATACTGCAGTTCTCTGGTTGGCCTTGGACTGACACAGTTCTCCATCCTTTCTCAATTGTACTTCTCAAGAGTAACTGTAGAATGTGCTAGCAATGCCAGATCTTGAGATGAAGGGGAGCTAGCTGTGACAGCTCAGGCTTTGTTCCAGTCCTCCCTCCCCTAGGATAGGATAGGATGTCCTTCAGTGCTTTAGCTCAGCATCTCATGTGACATCACAGGATGAAACACAGGACTGGCTGCTTTTTACATTCCCTCTGCTAATGTGCAAGTGGGACATGCATAGTTGAGATCCCATCCACCCCAGCCAGCTTTCCTGAGCCTTGGGAAACTGGCTTACCATGAATCCTAGCTTCTGTTGTCTCTTGCTGCATATCTGTAAGTAGCAAATCTGCTTCATGTAATTTGTTGTGTGTGAGTGTTCTGTCTCACCAGACTCAGAGAAGTTGGTAACCAGTGCACAGTGAACCTGCTTTACAAATACCATCACATATCATCACATTGGGTGTTAGGATTTAACATATGAATTTTGGGGGGACACAGACACTCAGTCTATAGCATATGTGTTCTGACATTTATGTATTTGAAAATATCTCTATGTTTGCTTTCATGCATAAGGATAACTTGACTGTGTTTTGAATTTTTAAGCACCATCATTTTGTTTACAACTCTGTGGTTGACACTCCTTTCTTTCTCTCGTTTAGTGTCATAAAGAAGAATATTGGAAGCTCTATAAATATGCTGCTTTACATGGCAAAAGGACTTTGCAGATATGAGTGCATTACGGATCCTGAGATATTGTTGTTATCCTAGATTATCTGGGTGGGCACAATGTAATCACGAGGGGCTTTCTAACAAGGAAGAAGGAGGGTCCGAGACAGAAAAACAGAAAGAAGCTGTAATGTTGGCTTTGAAGATAAAAGATAGGGACACAAGTCAAGGAATGCAGGTGGCCTCTAGAAGCTTGAAAAGTCAAAGAAATGAATTCTCCCCTAGAGCCTGAAGAAGGAACACTGCCCTGCCGGCATCTTGATTAATTTATATTGTATAAGACACTAAGTTTCTGGTAATTTGTTAATCAACTATAGTAAATTATAATAAATGCTATCTTTAGTTTCATAAGTAAAAATATCCTGTTTAGTTGTTATATACATTTATATGAATCAAAATTTTTCTAGAAGGATTTTCTGTTTATCGCAGCTAATTTATTTTTAATAGAAGACAGGTTTGATTCTTCAAAGAAGGAATATAGTCTAAACTATAGGATCTTTCCTGAAATATGATAGTTTTCCCCAGTTTGGTCATCCACAGAGAGCTATCCATGCTTTCCTTGTCTTGTTTTATGGCTAAAAGGAAATAGACATGGTTTCTGTTAACCTGATATAATTTCCTGCTAGCATATATATTGTCTAGATCAACTCTTTCCTTTGTCATAGAAATAAATAACTCAAGCTCCCATGCAATGTGAGTATGGATTATCTCATCACTTCCCAAATAATTTCTGAGAATCCTAGGTAGGTGCTTACACATTTTAATAACGACTTGTCACTTCTCACTAGGAATCATTCTTCACTTATTAGCTAGTCTTAAAATATAGATGATATCATATTATTTTCTTGTTTAAGGAAGAATGGGCTGCTCATTTTACTTAGTAAAAAGTCAAAAATATTTAAACTCATACATTTCAGTATGGTCTGGTCTTTGCCTACCTTTCAGAATCATTTTCTGCTATCACCTCTCACTGTTGTTGTTTTGGGGCCTTGCCAAATTTCTTCCCACCTCAGGACCTCTGTGTATGTCCTTTTCTCTATGAAATGTTCTTCCTTTCCCACTTTGCCTGCTACAAATTCCTCATCTGTCAGGTCTCATTTCAAGTGTTACTCCTTCACAATGTTACTCCCATGATGCTGCCTGACTGCTAAAATCAGCTCCTCCTATTAATGGCTTCTAATAGAATCCTATAGTTTTTCTCAGTGATTATTTAATAGCTGTTCCTTCTACAAGGCTCTAAGTTTTAAGAAGGCAGAGATGATTTCTTTTATTACATTCTACCTCTTCAATCAAGCTCAAAGAATATGTGAGTGAGTGAATGAATCTGAATTGCTATTTCTGGCCATTCCATCTTACCCTCTGTTCCAGTCCATCAACTTATCTTGGCCTTAGAGCAGGATCACCATCTCTCATCGTTGTTCTTCGATCCTCAAGGCGGTGCTAAAGGAAGGCTGACACCAGGTTGCAGAGGTTTTTTTTTTTTTTTAACTTCATTTATTCCTTCAAAATATTTATTGAACATCTGTACACTAGGTACTATTCTAAATGCTTGGTGGTTTGCTCTTGGTGTGGGGACAAAGTTCGATGGTGCCAGGTCATTGCCCTATGAACCTTGCATGCATATGATATAGTCTAAATGTTTCGGTCAACATAAATGAGCCTGTGCTCCTGATGACATGATGCCTGAGATTTATCTTTAGCCTAAAACCGCCACATCTCAAGGTGTGATGGTATTAATCAGTTAATATGTTCTCTACTATATTATGGGTGCATTGCTTTTCTAGAAAAGGATGCTTGACATGGGTACTCCATGCCTTCCTTCAGTATGAAACTATCTGTACTACTTTTAACAGAAATGTCCCCACAGTTTCCTGCATATGGTCAGTATTCATCTTTCCTTTCTGTTGCTACCGTAGAATTCTTTTCCTCCTTCCCCCTTAAAAATATTATATTGGATATTTCAATGGGAATACGGGAGCAGGGAGATAAACACCTGCTCTTATCATTACATTACCCAGAAGTTTTCAAAGATTTTTTTCATCAGTGTATGGTCTCCTTACTCTCTGTTTTGCCTATTATCTACTTATTAGTTTATTTTTGTTATGAGTAGGAATGGGATTCCAGGAAAGTATTATGTGCATTAAAAACTCAAGAGTATCTATGTAGCATGAATCATTCTGTAACAGACTGTCCAGACAGCTTCAGAGGAAGATTTCATGACTCGAGTAACATTTGCATTTCATAGTTGATTGAGTAGCCTTGTGAAATGAGTCGGCACTGTCATAAATACTTCACACTATTGACTCACTCCAATATATTGACATTTGAATGTTCATTACCCTTATCCAATCAATTCAACATTGCTAACTTTCCTTCTAGGGAAGAAGATTTTTGTAGCTTTTTCTCTATTACTTGGAAGAAAAGAAGAGAGAAAGCTCCATGATGTATGAAAGGGCAGTAGAATTCTATTTTATAAGTGAATTGAAGTGGCATCAGATGAGACCCAACCACATATGTGTGAACATATGAAATAGGAGAATGTGGATAATATTCGGGTATAAAACTAGATTACTATGTAAAAAACACTGTCCTCAAAATAGAGTTGTTCTTTTGAACTATATAAATGGAGAATAATCTCAGAAGAAAGAATTTCCATTACTAGTTATGGTTGTTATCCATTAGAAAGACTTCATAAGAGTGGCTTATAAGTATCCTCTTAAATATCCTAGAAAAAGAGTAATTTTTTTAAATGTGTCTGAGATGACTAAATAAAGCATGGTCTTTTCAGAACTGAGATCAACATAATATATCATTAATTTTATCCAATTGCTTACTGAAGTGGTCCCAATTATATGACCTTTCTTTCTTACCTAATATATCTGGTAGAAAGGAAGTAGAATAGAAGCAGCATTATATATCCTTTTCCATCAGGAAAAGGAAGTATTTTTGATAAAGTAATATTACTTTTGGCTTTCTATATTGCAAAAAAAGGAATATATATTTCTTTAAACTGTAAACTATCTACTTTCTATGTAGTACTAAAGTATCTTCCCTTAGGACCTTTTTTAAAAAATGAATGTGGTGAAGGGGCAGTGGGCATATCATTAGTTTCATTTTATAGAAATAACACACACGAATTTTTCTTTGTTGTAATAAGTAAAAACTGTCAGAGGTCTAACATAAAGCATTAATCTACTCTAACCCTTTGTATTCTATATGCTGATATAACCCAATGTAATCTGCATCAAGATGGCATATGCCTTCCACACACTTTTCTATGTTCAAATTAATATATATTTGTATATACAGAAATAATATGTAAAACCAAAAAAAGTAAATGTAGTTTAGAATTACAATAATTAAAAAAATAATGGTATTGGCTAAAGAATAGACCTTTCTCATATATCTCACTCTATATGCTGTGTGGTAATCACACATGAGCAGTTAGTGTTAGCCTCCTGCTCAAGTCTCCAGCGCTTTTCTGTTGTCTGTAGTAGTGATGTCCAACATAACTCTATAATGATGGAAATCTTTTATAATCTATACCATCCAATAGGGTACCCACTAGCTGCATGTGGCTAATGGGCACTTGAAACATAACTCATGAAACTGTGACACTGAATTTTTCATTTTGCTTAATTTTATTTATTTATTTAAGACAGAGTCTCACTCTGTTGCCCAGTCTGGAGGGTAGTGGTGCAGTCACTACTCACTGTAGTCTTGACCTCCTGGATTCAAGCCATCCTCCCAGCTCAGACTCCTGAGTAGCTGGAACTTTAGGCATGCACCACCATGCCCAGCTAATTTTTGTATTTTTTGTAGAGATGGAGTCTCACCATGTTGCCCAGGCTCATCTCCAACTCCTCAGCTCAGGCAATCATCCTGCCTTAGCCTTCCAAAGTGCTGAGATTACAGGCATGAGTCACCACTCCCAGTATCTTGATTCGTTTACATGTAAATGGTCACAGGTGTTTCGTGACTACTGTACTATGAAGCAAAGGTCTATAATGTGAAGGCTAAACTCTTTATCACTCAAGATCTTGTATAATTTTAGCTCAGACAAACTAAGCTCAAGAGCTACAGGTCCTAAAAATGAAAACTGAAAGACCTTAGATTATGTTTATTTTCTCTGGGAAAGGGGGCAGGTAGGGTGAGGGGTGCAGAAGTAGGTTTTGACTCTTGTTCCATAAACATCTGCATGTGTACAATGAAAAGCTTAAAGAAAAAAGCTGTTTGCCAAAGACACAGAAACAAAGTCCCCCATTTTTTGAATGAGTGTTTTAAAAGATGTGGGCCAATACCTTCCTACTTGAGTATTCCCAGGATTGAGAGAATTTAGGAAGTACAATCATATCTAAGAAGATATTTACTATGCTAGGTTCTTTGCCATCTTCTCATTTAAACCTTACAATACTCCTGTAATATGTCTCCCTTCTTTTTGCCAATAAAGAAACTGTTTTCAGAAAATGATCAAAAAACTGAATAGAAAAATGGGTAAAGCTGTGAACAAAAAACTAATTTTCCAAAGTACAAATGCCTAATAAGCAAGTGAGAAGTTTCTGAACCTTACTAGTAATCAGAAAAATAAAAATTAAAGCAACACAATAATTTGTCATCTCGTTGGGAAAATATAAAATTCTGAAAAACAGGCAGTGTAGCAAGTATTCATTCAACAAGCATATATTTTATTGCTTGCTACATGTCAATATAAGAATTAGAATATGACACACCCAGAATATGGCACTTTGGTATAAGGATGATTTTTAGCTAAAAGCAATTGAGGAGCAGCATTGATATGGTTTGGCTCTGTGTCCCCACCCAAATCTCACCTTGACTTGCAATCCTCATGTGTTGAGGGAGAGGCCTGGTAGGAGGTGATTGGATCCTGGGGGTGGTTTTCCCCCATGCTGTTCTTGTGATAGTGAGTGAGTTCTCCCTAGATCCAATGGTTTTATAAGTGGCAGTTTCCCCTGCTCTCTCTCTTTCCTGCTGCCTTATGAAAAAAGGACTTGCTTCCCCTTTGCCTTCCACCATAATTATATGTTTCTTGAGGCCTCCCCAGCCATGCTAAACTGTCAGTCAATTAAACATCTTTCCTTTATAAACTACCCAGTCTCAGAGATTTCTTAATAGCAGTGTGAAAATGGACTACTATGAGCACACACAAGAATTTTCTGGCCTCCTCCTTTCTGTCTAACAGTGGTGTATAAATTTCCCTTTGTAAAGGCAACATGGATTTCCTTTGTAAAAGTGTTTTCCTCTCCAGCATCATGAGGAGGAGAATTATTCTTATCTGCCTAACAAAACTGACTAAAAAAGCCGTATCTACTCTAGATTTCCTATTCACTGTTCCACAGTTTACTGCCTCTAGGAGCCTTCATCTCTTTTGTCTAGTCGCTTCTCCATAATATATCACACTTTGTTAAAATGGTATATATGCCCCCATGTCTAATTGCTTCCATGGGTTTTCATGTCCTTTCTGTGAGACCCTATGCACATAAAAAAATTTAGCACTAATAAAGACACATACATTGTTTTTTTCTGTTAATCTGTCTTTTGTCAATTTAATATGCAAGCCCCAACCACACAACCTTCAGCCACTACTATAGGTGCTGATGAAATAAGACTGATTAACATCTTCACTTTCTCGATAATTTGAAATAAAATTCAAAATGTCTAATTATTCATCTAAAGAAAAATGGTTAAATGATGATAGAACTACACTATGGAATATTAGAAAACATGTACAACTAGAATATGATAAAATATTTATATATTGATGTAGGCTGTGGAAGCCACAATACTATTAGTTGTTAAAATCAGGATGTGAAACAAGTAATTATCTGATTTATGTAAAAATAAAACAATTTTAAAAGCTATTATAGAACCTGCATCATCTTGGCCAGTTTATACCCTCATTTTGAAAAGATCCTCAGCATAGGATCATATTCCAAGAAACAACTCTCCTGCAGCCAAAGATAACTGAAAGCAATGTGCATCCTTATTGCACTTCCTCAGAACATTGCCAAAAGGGGAAGTACATTTAACTCTTAAAAATGCTCTTTTTCTTTCTCTTTCAGTCTCAGTTATCTCAGAGCAGCTGTTCTCCACAAAAACTCCCATATTCCTCTCTCCTTATTCCCTAAAAATTTCTCCTACGTCCAACAGGATTGAATTCTTGTCTTTTCTGTTTCTCTTCTAGCCTTCTTTATTATTTTTCTCCCTAGCATTTCTTTTTATTTCACTATGAATTCTCTGGCTTTCTGAGATGACACCTTGTCTTTCCCCAAATCATTACCCCAATAAGCATATGAAAGACCCAGGATTTAGTGACTAATTGTTTAAGGATGGGGGTATCATGGCCCGTGACTGGAGAGGGGGAGAATGTGTTTGTTATACTATTAATTGAAAAAAATCAGAATAAAAATATTATATACACTCAATTAGAGTACAACTATGGAAAGCATATAACCTAAAACCTTTTACAAGATAAAAACTAAAATATTGAAAGGCAATGCACTAAAATGTTAACAGAGATTATTTTTAAATTGTTTTTCTATGGATGAGTTCTTCCTCTACAATTACTTCTTGATATTTTCTTTAATATTTATTATAAGCATGTATTTTATAATTTAATTTAAAGTGGTTTTTTTTTTTTTTTTTTTTGAGACAGAGTCTTGCTCTGTTGCTCAGACTGGAGTACAGTGTTGTGATCATAGCTCACTGCAGCCTCAATCTCCCAGGCTCCCAATCCTTCTACCTCAGCCTCCTGAGTAGCTGAGAATATAGGCAGACAGTACCACACCTGGCTAATTTTTTAACTTTTTATTAATAATTTTTGGTAGAGACAGGGCCTCGCTATGTTGCCCAGGTAAGGATGTATTTTATAATAAATGGATTTAAATATTAATATATCTTAAGAAATTTGATAATTGTGTATATCTCAGCTGGAATCTGTATTTTTTGCTCATTTCTAGATCCAGAGACATCTGAGTCTATTTGCCTGAAATAACAAGGAATCTTCAGTGAGTTAACTCAATATAACAGGTAAGAGAAGTCAGGAAGACTAGGTTTATTCAATAACTTTTCTGATATCTAAAGGACAATAAATCTGAATATAACATGGTATCTTTCACTTGTTGTGTCCATTAGCTCCCAACTGCATGGTTAGGTCGTGAAATTGGTAATGAAACTTAGAAGAAAACCTAAATGCATTAATAATATAATGTAAATACACTGTTTACATTAAAACATTGGTTACATTAAACATTGGTTAGCCCCTGCAGTAGAAGTAGTAAAGCAGTAAGAGAAATTGTGACCCAAAGGGACAAGAGAAACATTGCTTCTGTGTGGACCACAAGTTGATTTAAGTGTCTTAAGAGCTCCGGAAAACCCAGATCCATTTTGATGCCTTGCAAGCTACAGAGTGTCAGAGATAGAGCAGTGTGGAAGAAGGCAGCTAGCAACATTAGCCAGGTACTTCCACCTAGTTTGTTAGGTAAATTATGGCTGAACAGTAGATACCAACCAAAAGGTGCATAGCAGGACAGAGAAAATGATGGAGCAGATCTGAGATAGTCTTTGGGAATGGCCAAAAATATTTGGGGAATAGAAGTTTCTTTCAAGTTCCTTAAAGGATGTTATTGCAGTTGCATGAAAGGAGAGCCTAAAAACATGGCTTACGTAACACACAGGAAATCTGTTTCTTACCTCTCCTCCAAATGCGTCATCAACTCTATTCTTATTGAATATTCAGCTTCTGCTTAAAAATCATTCAGCCAGCTTCTCTTCCTCCTCATCCAGCTCATGTTTTGGTTACTGCAGGGGATGCAGAGTGTAAATATAGTCTTATGATTAACCTTTTACGGTGTTTATATTTGGGGAATGGACAGCGTAAGAATCATACCACTTTTGGCTAGTCAATATTTGATTTACTACATTCAATTGTTTGAGAGATAATTTGATACATATTTATGTTTAGATTGTTTGGCATTAGGGCTCTACAAGTTAATATCCTTAAAAAAATTTTATTGAACCTTTCAACTATAAGGGAAAAATGAAATTCTAAGCCCCTTAACTAACTGAATGGACTCCTCTTTTCAGCCAAGGGCATTCCAAAGCTAACTGGAAACACCAATTCAGACCATGATGGAAATGGGTGGTTAGCTATGTCTCATATGTCTCATTTTACCTTCTCCCTTTAAATTCCCACACAACTGACCAGCATTAATATTAAAGCACAGACCTTAAGACTGGCAAGACAGACTCTTTGTAGCAGTAAGACACCAACATGACAGATAGCAGGCCCTGAAAAAATTGAAGTATTTTATCCCAAATATATTTCTTTGACATGCTTTGAAATGGCCCTGCAAACTTTCTCTTGTGGAGAAGATCTACATTCTGTAGAGAATCCCCTTCCCTTTCCAAGTCTTTTTCCTGATCCAGGAGAGAATTAACTAAGAATCTGTCATCTTTTTAAGTCTGATAAGAAATATTTACAGTCCATTGTCTCTGAAGCCTGCTACCTGGAGGCTCCATCAGCAAACTAATACCCTTGGTCTCCATAACCCCTTATATTAACCCAGATATTCCTTTCTGTTGATTCCAGATCTTTAGATAAACTCAGAAAATCTTTGAATCCACCTATGACCTGGAACCCCCCTACCCCTCTTTCAAGCTGTTGGGCCCTTCCAGACTGAACCAATGTATATTTTACAAGTATTGATTGATGTCTTCTGTCTCCTTAAAACATATAAAACCAAACTGTAGCCCAACCATCTTGAACACATGTTCTTAGGACCTCCTGAGGCTAGATCCTGGGCATGCCCTTAACCTTGGCAAAACAAACTTCCAAATTGATTGAGACTTAGATACTTTTTTGGTTTACATGACATGCTGACATGACATTTTAAATTATTTTTAATATTCGAATCCTTCATTTATATAGACAATCAAGAATTATGTCATTTGGATGATTAAGTTTATACTATGTAATGATCTTATATGTAAAGAATGCAGAGGACATAGAAATTTGGTAGGATTGTATATCTGATGGGCTTGGAATTCCATTGACCTGAATTCCACTATTTTCAAAATTCCTATGTCAGGAACTGCTTAGCTGTTTAGAGACTGTGAGTTTATGAGTGCAAATGGCCTCTTGATTTTATAAAACGAAAAACTAGCTCTTCTTTGGCAGGCAAAATGCTTCCACTGATATGATCTACTTATCTCACTTTAAATAACAAAAATTGGCTTTTTCTGAATGTTTTGTCTATGCATCATCTTTAACACTTTAATTGATTTGAAATGATCTTGGCCTTGTAAAGTATTCTCACTACATGGTTGGGTATTTCTTTTTCTTTTTAACCAGTATAGGCATTTTATAGCACCTGGTTTTTTGAAAAGCAGAACCCACGCCATACCTACAAGTTGGCATACAGCCAAGAAAGTCCTTTTGTGTGTGTGTGTGTTTGTGGTGAATCATTCATAGCCTGTAAGACCTATCAAAATAGCTTTGTTTGAAAACCTTGTTTGCCCCATATTTTTTTTTCTGATGACTCACACTTCAGTGCTTTCGTGTCTAGATTCTCTTTTATTTCTTGTTTCTCATCATGTTCATTCAGAAGATGTTCTTTCACTAGTTCCAAAATTTGTATTTCTATATTCTGTCAGTTTTCATCTTGAAACATACACACAGCAATATGCTCTGAATCATAAAATTCTGCATTAAATCCCAACACTTAAAGAAAACACATATTCTCATATAGGTTTACCTGCTCTTCTGTTGCCATTTTTATTTAGTACAAATTTATTAACATTTAAAAATCACTGGCGCTTATGAACTTGAATCTTTATTTTACTCTTAGGAAGATTTTGGCTGCAAGAAACATAAAAACCAATGCTAGGTGGTTTAAATGATAAGAACACTTAACACCTCATGGATGAATATGAAAATATGGTGGTTCAGGATTAGTTGAATTAGTAGTTCAATAATGGCTTCAAAGACTCAGGATCTTCCCATGTTTCTCTTTTGCCATTCTTTTAAATCTATTTTATTGAGGCATAGTTTATATAAAATTCAATTTTAAGTCTATAAGTAGAGGAATTTTGACAAATGTATAATAATATATCTACTACCACAATAAAGAAATTTAACATTTGCAACATTTCAGCCCTTTGCAGTCAAGCCGAGCTCTTCAATTTTGAATAAATGATTACATTGTATATATTCCTTTGTGTCTTCTTTCTTTCACATAGAATCATGATTTGAGATTCATCCAGCTTGTTGACTGTATTGGTACTTTGCTCCTTTTTATTGCTGAGTGATAGTCCATTATATAGTAGATATATTATAATTTGTTCATTTACCAGATGATGGAAATTTATTTCCAGTTTTTGGCTATTACATATGAAGCTGCTCTAAAGATTCCCCTACAAGTCTTTGTGTGGATACAGGTTTCAATTTATCTTGGGTAAATATGCGAATGCTGGGTTGTATGTTAATTACATGTTTGACATTATAAGAACCTGCCAAACTGTCTTCCAAAGTGGCTGTACCATCAACAGCAATATAAGAGAGTTCCAAGTTGTTCCAAATCCTTATTAACACTTGGTAACTTAATAGTATTTTTTGAAGAGCAGAAGTTTTTCATTTTGATGTGGTTAAATTGTCGATTTCTTCTTTTTAGGTTTCCAGCTTTTAAAGTTTTTGTTCCTTATAAGTACACACATTCAAAGATTTTAGATTTTCTGCTAGGTTTTCTCTAAAAAGTTTTAGATTTAGATCTTGTATTTACATTTAGCTGTATGGTCAGTTTCAAGTTAATTTTTACATGAGGTATGAACTAGGGTTGAGGTTTTTCTCTTTCTTCTTCTTCTTTTTTTTTTATTTTGAGACAGTCTCTTCTGTTGCCCAGGCTGGAGTGCAGTGGCGCAATCTCGGCTCAATGCAATCTCAACTCAATGCAATCTCTACCTCCTGGGTTCGAGTGATTCTCCTGTCTCAGCCTCCCTAGGAGCTGGGACTAGAGGTGTTTGCCACCGCTCATGGCTAATTTCTTTTTTGTATTTTTAGTAGAGACAGGGTTTCACTGTGTTAGCCAGGATGGTCTTGATCTCCTGACCTCATGATCTGCCCACCTTGGCCTCCCAAAGTGCTGGGATTAAAGGCGTGAGCCACTGCACCCAGCCTCTTTCTTTTTTGTATATATGGATGTCTAGCTGTTCTAACATCATTTGTTGATATCCTACCATTCCTGGGGCTTTAGGTTTATACTTTCTCTGACCTTCATGGTCACACAATGACTGCAGCCATTTTAAGCATCACATCACATACTATATCTTTCAAAAATGTGTCCAGGAAACTTTTTTTCACCTCTTATTATCTAGACTCAACACATGTTTATTTTGTACTGTCTAAACTAATCATTGAAATTGGAATGGAGCCACCACAATTCATTTATTCATTCAACAAGGAAATGGTTGTCTATATCTTTTCCAGGGGTTGGGGATACGGCAGTGATGGAAACAGGCAAAAATGTTGCCTGACCTCATGAAACATACAATTTACTGAAAAAACTGTCTTTTGTCAAAATAAATAATAAATTGTATAATATATTGCTGTATAGCAGTAAGTACTAGGGGAAAATACAGGGAAAGAGGCTATGAAATATTGTGGGTGGGTTGAAATTTCAGATAGGATTGGTTCAGGAAAGATCTCACCGAATTGACTTTTAAATAAAGCCCTGAAGAAAGTGATGGAGTAGGCCATACAAATATGAGGTTGAAGAGTGGTCCAGGTGGCAGGAAATATGCAAAGTTCTTGAGAACAGCAGGCCACTGTAGTTGAAGAGAGTAATAGGAGATTGGGGAGTTGGGGTGCATAATAGGTAGATCACTGTTGTTTTCTATCAATGGCAAGTTTGGCAAAATTTGGTAATGTTGGGGGACATTTTGGTTGTCATAACTTGTGTAGGAGGGAGTGCTGGGGAGACTACGGATACTACTAAATATCCTACAATGCACAGGATATTTAGCAGTATCCTCTCAATCCTCCTCCTCCTATACCCCCAACAAAGAATATTCCAGGCTGTCATTAGTGCCCAGGTGGAGAAACGCTGTTTAAGGTCATAGTGAAGACTGGCTAGTAGTGAGTAAATTGGAATGACACTGAATTGTTTTAAGCTCAGAAATTATTTAAGTTTTAAGGACCATGTGGCTATTTGTTTTGAACAGACTAAAGGGGCAAGAGGGTATAAAACATTTAGGAGGGTATTACAGTTACCTAGAGAAAAAATACGGTTTGAGCCAGAATGCCAGTAAGGGTGCTAAGTGATAGATGCTGGGTGTATTTTGAAGGTTGAGCAAACAGGATTTACTAACACACGGGATACATACATGCCTACAGGGAGGGAGAGGAACCACCTACAAGTAATCTGCTGTGGCTGGTACTGAAGTTGTGTCTTCCCAAAAGGGACCTGGGGAAGTGGTGGAAAGCTGAACAAACCTGGAAAGGAGGAAAGAGTACCCAATATGGATATTAGGATCGGTAACCAATTGCATCTGTTACATATATATCTTACGGAAATAAGAATGAACACTGTTGGGCCAGTAAATGACTGCAGGGCACAATTATTCTATAGACTAAGTTTCTTTAAAAATACTTTTTTGTTTGTTTTTAGAAACATCTTCTCCATGCCATCTTTCATTTTGGTGATAGTTTGAAAGATGTAGGAGGTCCCAATTCCTTAGTCTATCAAAGTCATTAAAGGGCTCCAATTTTCCTTTCAGTATTTGCATCCCAACCAATTATTGGTGGTTCCTATGTAGAATGCTGACGTATTGTTTAATAATCTTTTTCCAAGCATTTGTTTGGTCTAGTCTAAAATATAAGCTTACTATGAGTCTTCTCAACCCCCTACCACACCCTAAGATTGAGTTTCACTCTTGTTGCCCAGGCTGGAGTGCAATGGTACAATCTCAGCTCACTGCAACCTGCGCCTCCCGGGTTCAAGTGCTTCTCCTGCCTCAGCCTCCCGAGTAGCTGGGATTACAGGCGGCCACCACCACGCCTGGCTATTTTTGTGTGTTTTTAGTAGAGATGAGGTTTCATCACATTGGCCAGGCTGGTCTCGAACTCCTGATCTCAGATGATCCACCCACTTCGGCCTCCCAAAGTGCTGGGGATTACAGGCGTGAGCCACCGCGCCCGGCCATTATGAGTCTTTATATATTAGAAAAGTGCTTAATAAAGTCCTCACCTTATTGTCATAATCTTATAAACAACCTTATAATCTAATAACTAGGATTATTTCCATTTCAAAGACACAAAACCTGAAGTTTGTAATTACGTTGTTAAAATTATCCAACGATTAATGGCAGAAATAGGTCCTGAACCAATATGCCTTTGAGAATTTAAAGGCGGGGAGTTACAGGCCCGCCTAACTGGAATCTTCGCCAGTCCACTAGTTGATCGGCGAGAGCTCGGTAAGGACTGGCCATTTGGAAGCTCGTGGAACTCAGGTCATGTTACGGGAGACCTAACACTCCTCCTACACAAATCCATGTCCTGCTTATTTCGTCCCAAACTGGTGTGGCGGCGGCTCTTCGTCCAGACGATGGCGGGCCAAGGCGGAGGTAATAACGCAGTGCCCATTCCCCATGTAGCCGAGCCTTCTCCCTCCCCTGGGCGTCTCCAGGGCGTGGACAGCCCGCTGGAAGGAACCGGCTGCTGCCTGTGCGAGGCTCGGCGGGCCGCTGCACCACGAGGCCGACACAGCTGGAGAGAAGTTAGGAAGGCCCTACCGCGGGCCTGCTCGAGTGCTGGGCACGCCTCCCCGCGGGATTGGAGGCCTGGGGGCCCCGCCCGGTGCTGAGCGGCAGGCGGGAGGCGGCGCGCCCTACCCGGCGGCGGGGGACACTGAGGCCCGGTCAGTTTCTCGGTCAGGGGTCCTGGGTGGGAGGCTGCACCCCCGCACTTCCGCGCCTAGCTCTCCGCTTATAGTGTCCTAGCCGCGGCCCCGCCCGGGGAAGGGCTGCGGTCGGAGTGAGACGCCAGGGCTTCGGGCCGCGTCTCAGTCCCCGGCCCTCCGCCCCGGCTCAGGCAGAGTCGCTGCTTCCGCGTTTCGTTCCTGGCTTTTTCCGCGCTTGGAATGAGAACCAGGAGTCTCCTTCAACTCCCGTTTGCCAAAAGCGGGGTCCAAAGTGTTAGCGGAAAAGAGGATGGAGTTTCTCTTTTTGCCGGTGCAGAGAGAACTTGGGGCGGGAAGTTAGTTCGCTGCGCCGTGGTTGGGGCCCGGGGATGGACGGGGGTCCCTGGTGCGCCAAGGACGAACGGACCGGGCAGCTGAGCGGCGCTGCTCTCATTAATTGACGCAGGGTCAGGGGCCGCGGCGGGGTTGGAGGTCAGCCCTGGCTTATGTTAACCCCTGGGTACCAGTTTGCCCGGAAGCTCGTGTTGAGGACTTCATCTTAGCTCGGGAAGGCACCCAGAAGCTGAAGGGACACTGTGACAGGGACTGGCCCTGAGAGGAGGCTGTTGCCTCCCCGAGCAGATGAACTCGGGACCTGCCCCCGGGATGTGAATTTCATAGGGTCTCTTTTCTCGCCTCAAGTCCTGATACCCCTGCCTTGCCCCAAAGTGTGTTTATCCTCTTGATAATTATTTAGAATTTATGCCTTAATTAGTAGTTTACACTTAGAAGACTTTAAGTTTTAAATCAGCAAATCTGTACTAGGCACCAGCATCTATAATGTCCTGGTCAAGGGAAACCTTCACAAAAACTTTTCCTATTTTATAATACAGTCAATGCTTTAGGCACGGTTCACCATCCAAATTCCTAGCTTCCCTTGCGTGCTTATCAGGAGGAGGACAGGTGAATATTGTTAAAGATAGAAGCAGCGACTCTACCCGGAACGATGCTGTTAAGTAAAAAAGCAGGGCATTGGATTAAGTGAGGGAGGAAAAACCTGTTAAAGGAAAAACAGACACTTTCTCTTATGGAAGATAAGATTATTTAAAGAAAACTTTACACTTATTTATGTATGTTTATAGTTAACTTTCATCTCAAAAGCCCTTAATAGTTTTTAAAAATTCTTCAGAAATACTTAAGAGGATCATGGTTACCTTTTCAGGCATATATGCTGGCATGTATATATATATATATGTATTTCCCCTAAGAAATTTTTTAACTCAAAATCTCCCACTGAGAAATTTGATAACCTGTGTACAATTAGTTGATTAAAGTTGCATGGCTATACTATGGAGATTATGCTTTTGTTGGTGGTGGCACAGCAGTAATCTGCAAGGCAGTAATCTCTGGGTACCTTCCTAGGGCTAAGATGAAGTCCTCAACGCGAGTTTTATGGCAAATCTCTCATCATATTTCACTGTGATGAACTGAGAAGGAGAGAGTAAGAAGACAAAATGCTGAGAATATTTTGGCAGCCTGGGAACTACCCAGTGGCCTAGTATTCTGCTAAATTGTATATCCATAAAAATCCCTGGCTCATGTAACAAACGTTTACTGAGTACCTCCTCGGTGTCATATGCTTTGCTTGGTGGTGGTGATGTCCATTGCCATTGTCTGTCTTCCCAATCCGATTCTGTGTTCTTTTCTAGTGACTGAAGACTCTCCCATTTTTAACACTTCACATTCTCAATGAAAGCAATATTTCCATGTATATGAAATGTATTTTCTTTTTTCATTGGAAATTGTTAATTTCTTGTTTATTAAGGTTTATCCTACACTGTTAATATGTGCTGTAGACCCCCGAAATGAATTTTGGAAATGTATTAAATGACATTTGATTGATTTGTTTCTGTTTTTTAAAAATATCAGTACCTCTTAGATCTCAATATTGTAATTTATGTGAATTTCTAATTTGAATATAATGTGTGGACTTTTCCAAACTGAATTAACTTTAGAATCCTAATTTCTGGGAACCTGGGAAAGTTCCCCATTGAAGACATTTTGGGAAATGTATTTTAACTCTAAAGAGTTTTGTTTGTTTTTATTTTTACCCATTTATCTCACCCCTTCTGCCAACAGAAGTGATGCCACCAAGAAGAAATGAGAAATACAAACTTCCTATTCCACTTCCAGAAGGCAAGGTTCTGGACGATATGGAAGGCAATCAGTGGGTACTGGGCCAGAAGATTGGCTCTGGAGGATTTGGATTGATATATTTAGGTAAAGTAGAACCTAAATTACCAATTATTCTTATATCTGTGACTGTAATTACTTAGTGATATTTTAAAAATGGAAATGTGGAAATCATATGCGTACTTTATTAAAATTTATGATTTTACTTAAGTAATAATATAGTACAGTGTCTAGGTTCAAGGCATGACTGTCCCACTCCTCGTCCATGTTTTTCTAAACAACTCTTAGAAGTCTTTTACGAGCATAATTATACAATCTGCCAGACAAAATGCTAATGTTCTTTTTTCTGAGAGCTTGTTTTCTTACAAACATGCTCTTTGCAGGGGAGAAACCACAACTGTACACATAAAAACATTTCCTCTTTGTGAATCTTAATCATTAATATTTAGGCAACACAAGGGTCTAGTCATTTCTTCACTGGGCTCTGCTGGATAATTCATAGATAAAACTTAAGGTATCTATTCTGTGGAATGAATTAACTTTTTTCTTGTGCATCTAGAGTGGTCCTAGGCATGTGCCATTCTTGGGAGAATTGAGACAATAAACACTCAATTATTTTCTGTGTTCTGTGGTATAGGTAAGGAACCATGGGTCGGGTAGGCTTTTACATTGCATTTAAGCATTTAAAAATTACACTGAACTTTAATGGATCATTCAAGGCTATCTTAAATCTGTTTGGAATGAGAAGGGGATATCCATTAAAAGATTGATGAATAAAATAAGGAAAATATTAGCAATTTTTAAAAATACACTCTCAAGGATAAATTCTCCTAAATGTACTGACTGAGATCACATCTATTTCTGTAGGAGTTTAAGGAGTTGATAAAATACTTCCTTGGAGGGAATCTTGGTTCTCATCAAATATTTCCAGACAAACATACTTAATGGATCCTGAAAGATAAAGATCCTCTTCTGATAAAATTAAGATTGTAGTTTTGAATGAATGAATGAAATTTGGTCAATAAGTAGCTGCTTATTAGTTACTTCACTGTCTAATCTACTTGGAAAGACAGGATCAGCACAAAAAATTGTATGGGCCAAGTAAAGGACAGTTACCTAATTTAGAGGGTTTGAACTTGTTTGAAAAAAAATGCTAGGTTATTAAGTGCTAGATTGAGTGATATAGGCAACACTGTTCAATAGAAATGTAATACAAGTTGCATATGTACTTTAAAATTTTCTAGGAGCCACATTAAAACTCATTAAAAGAAACAGGTGAAATTATTTTCGTAATATAATTTAATCCAGTATATCAAAAATATTTCAATATGTTTTCAACATGAACAAATGAAATATTTTACTTGTTGTAATGAAAGTCTTCAAAATCCAAGGTATATCTAGTCTCAAGAGCCCAGTTACCATATGTGGCTCATGTGCTGGCTAACCACATGTAGCTGCTGTAAAGAATAGTGCAAATAAAGACTGTGAGAATAAGTATTGTGAGATCAAGTGTTGTTTGAAACTTAAACTTAGTGAATTCTCTTTTACAGCAAAGAGTTAAGATCTCTAGTATATTGTCTTGACTCAAGGTCAGAGACATGGTGTTGAATAAATTATTTCTGATGTGGCTGAGCTATAGCCTTGGATTCCAGGGCTTTATCACTTTTTGTTTTCTGATGTTTGGGTTATTTGAGTAATTTCAAAGAACTAGAGAAAAGCATTGATTGTGATGATCTTACCCTTTCTCTTTTTGAAATGTAAATATTATATGTTTTTAAATTCAAGTGAATGTTTAAGATTAAATTGTCTGTATACATGTATGTATCTATGTGTACACATAGTCACTACTTGTTACTGTTATGATAAGGGAATATATTTGCATAGGCATGTGACTTGCTCCTGTTCAAACACAGAAAAAGCTTTGCTTCTTTCAGTCTAAGTACGATGTCACTTATTTTTACTTTCTTTTTTTTTTTGAGATGGAGTCTTGCTGTGTTGCCCAGGCCAGAGTGCAGTGGCTTGATCTCGGCTCACTGCAACCTCCACCTCCTAGGTTCAAGCAATTCTCATGCCTCAGTCTCCAAGGTAGCTGGGACTACAGGCGCCTGCCACCACGCCTGGCTAATTTTTGTATTTTTAGTAGAAATGAGGTTTTGCCATATTGGCCAGGCTTGTCTCAAACTCCTGATCTCAGTTGATTTGCTTGCCTCAGCCTCCCAAAGTTCTGGGATTACAGACGTGAGCCACCGCGCCCAACTGACTTTTTTTTTTAATTACCAAAATAATACTCTTTGTCTTACAATATATTTCGGGGTTCAGTATGTGATGGAACATTCTCCATTATCTGAACTTTAGAACCTAGACCCTAGGAAGATTAGCAAGCGCACAGCACTGGGGAAAGACTTTAAAGAAATATTTAGCTATTTTCAGAAAAAAGACTCTGATACTTCAGAATTTATAATAAAGATATATGTTCCAAATGTTGTAACTGTTCCATTAAAAGTGATGCTAATGAATCAGAATCCGTTTAACTTCACTAAACTTAGTTTTTACTATTTTCAAAGCTATATAAACAAATCAGTATGAAATTACATCATGTTTCTACATTTTACCATGGTTCTCATCAGTTCCTCTATATAAATGAAGAGAAGAAGCAGTAAAATTCAAATTTTCCTGAATACCTTTGTGTTCAGCAACATTCATTTCAGGTATTCTTTCCAGATATCCTGTTCCAGCAGACACTTGATCAGCATTTGCTGCCTAAGGCTGAGAAAAAACTAGCCGCTCTGTCTAGCTCATTGTGCATGTAAACTGTCCTCTAGCTTTGAGATCAATAGCCAGGGCCTTTCGGTAATCAGCAGCTTACAGTTAAGGGGAAGGGGCAGAGAAGTTTGCTATTTACTCTTGACTTGGAGAAATAATGTGCCTGTAGCATTAATAAAATATAAGAGTGAAAAGAAAAGTCTGAATACAAGAACAAAGTCAAGGTTCTTTCTTTGTATATGAAAAGAGAAGGGGAGGAAAGAGGAAGAAGTGAAACTGGTTTAGAGGATGGGAAAAATTGCAGTCATTTTGTATTAAATAAGTGAAAAAGTTTTTTAAACTTCAGGAAGGAGAGACAACTGAGGGTTAGAATTTAACTTTAATGCTAGGTATAACATAGAACCAAGTAAATTAAGGGAGAGTTGCATAAATAATAGCAGGGGTTTTGGCATTAGGCATATCTGACCTGAATCCTGACCTGATTAAGCCACTTATTCACCTAGTTACTTCATCCTTTGGGTTGTTTCTATTCTGCATTATTGTGATAGTAATAATTATAAGGAAAATTAATGAGATTTTTTTTAAGGAGCTTGGTAAGCATTTAATAAATGTAATTTATTTACCTAGACTTTCCCATTCTTAATATTGGTGCCATAGTGGGGCCAGGCACAGTGATTCATGCCTATGATCCTAGCACTTTGGGAGGCCCAGGCAGGTGGATTTTCTGAGCTCAAGAGTTCGAGACCAGCCTGGGCAACATGGTGAAACCCCATCTCTACTAAAATACAAAAAGATTAGCTGGTTGTGGTAGCGTGTGCCTGTAGTCCTAGCTACTTGGGAGGCTGAGGCATGAGAATTGCTAGAACCTTGGGATGCAGAGGTTTAGTGAGCCAAGATTATGCCACGGCACTCCAGCCTGCATAACAGAGTGAGACTCTGTCTCAAAAAATTTTAAAAAAAGCTGTCATAGTGGATTAAGATGGTGACAAAATCCACTCCATTGGAAGGGTGGATTTTCTATTTATTTTACTATGGATTTTGGTGGACTTAACTACTAATATGGTAAAACTGAGAACATAGAGAAAATGTCAGCAGAAGACTTTATGACATTTTACTTACTGATAAAAGCTCCCCCTAAAATTTGCTGTAGTAGCAAAAAGTTTTCATATAAGCTGTATCTTATCTGCCTCAGATATGAAAGCTATTGGTTTTAGAAATTATTCAAAATTGAGAAGAACAGAATTACGGGATAAACTTTAGGCACATTCTTTTGAAGGCTGATTGTATAAGTAAAAATAGATATGATTTATCTGTAGAAGTTTTAGTTTTTGAAGGTGGGCATGGTGATGACCATTTAGCATCTTTGGAGTGTCAATAACAGAATAGATGTTCCACAGTTTCTTGCCTAAGGAATTGAGACTGAGATTGGAGTACTTAACCCACAGAAGCTGGTTTGCTTTGTTCTCTTTCAGAATTACAGACATCACTCTTAACTTTAGTCTACCCCTAGAGATTAGTATTTTTAGTCACCAAGAAAGTTGAGACAAGGTAACTATCTTGACATCTAAAAGAATGTGCATATGCTTTACTGACAGGACATAAGTAGCAATATCTTTTATGAAGAATAACACATTATTATAACTAAAATTAACTGTGGTAAAGCCTGAAAATCAGATCATTTATCCATGGACAGATGTTTAAATTTTATCCAAGTGACTGCCAGACATTTTTGGATCATGCTGTCAGATGAGCCTAATTTCATACTTTAGAAAGATAGAAAGAATCTTTTGTTGGGGGATAGATTTTTAGAAATTATCAAAGTTTAACTCATTTATTTTACTGATAAGGAAACATTTATATTTAAAACAAGTATAAGCCACATACACAGTTTTTTTTTTTTTACTTCTTCGTAAAATAAACCATATTTTACTTTCTCTGTAGTGAGCTGTAATAGATTGATTTTAAGGTATGCAGAATAAAGTTCAGAAGAGCCCAATGATAATGCTAGCAACAAGGTAATGTATTGGAACACATATTGCTTCATTATATATTACATTCTTACATGTTATTTTGGTAGTGTTTTATAGAGAGAGCTTTGAGATAGTCTTATTCGACACAATGCAAGGTTATGGTGCCACTGCTATTGTTATTAGGCAATTTTGGAAATGATACTGAGGGAGTAAAGAGGAGAATGAAATAAATGTGAAAATGAGGATACTTTATACTAGAAACTATAGTATTTATGATAAATTAGTTCCCAGAAGGTGTAGATAATAGGTAATATAAACTCAAAACTAGGAGGGGATCACTTGGAATTTTATAAATTTAGTACACTTGTTTGACTTGCAGACAATAAATAAAAGTCCCTACAAGATGTATTTTAATTTTGTATGTATATTTAAATTTTGAGTTTTTAAAGAGCAGTACACAATTACCTATCAGTTAAGAAATCTAAGTGTTTAAGAAAGTTTGGGTTCCTTCCGTAAAAAGGGAGACTTATAAGACTTGGCCATTGTTTGGCTTTTTCATTTTTTTAAATCAATTTTTAAGCATATTTTATATTATAGTTCTTCTTCATTTTCAACATTTTACTGTCAAATTCTTTTGCCTTAAGGGAAAATTTATAAACTACTCTGTTCTTCAGTGCCTTTATATGTCTCTTCCACTGCACCTGTTACTATCTTGTAACTGTTTACAGTGGTCAAGGTTTTTTTTAATTTGAAACCTATTGCTTTGGGGAAATTTCTTCTTCCTGAGATGAGCTCACCTCTATTGCCACACAATGAAAGAATTCTCAGCTTTTGAGAGCTTCTGGCTTCCTTATGAAATATGGATAGACTTCTGCTTCTGAAGTGTTTCAGTTTTTTTTTTTCTTTAGATAAGGAAGAAGAGGAATAAATAGCATGAGGTGTATTTCTTCTTTTAAGACAGGAATATCCATATAAGATAAATGGGAAGAAAATTAAGAAACTTTGAAGCTGTAAATGAGAGAGCTCATTAGAAATTAGCAACTTGGATGATGAAAATTTGTTCATCATCTACACTTAAAGGCACTTATGGATTTCATACTGCTTAGATTCTTGATTTTGTAATTAGTATTTCTTTAGAATGTTTGTCCCTGATAGCTCCATTACATGGACTGAGTTATTCCTGAACACCCTATTGTATTCTCCTGAAAAAATATTTTAGGAGAAAAGATAGGAAACTCAGCAATCATTTCAAGATAATTGTTGAGGCCTTCCCTTCTTTCTTTTAAAAGCATGGCCTTTTGTTAGCCAGGTGGATTTATCTTTTCTTTAACATCTTCAATCAAGTAATACTTGAGGGAAAATATTCTGTAGAAAGCCATCCATTGAAGGCCAGAAACATCTACAGATGCAATGTGATCCCAAGCAATGAAGCATGTGGCCCTTCATTGGCATTATATGATAACAGGAGGATCTTCTGGCAGAAGAACTGACTTTTGCTGCGTTCTGCATGCTGCCCCTCCAAACCCATCTTTGATTGGCACCTATGCCCTATTGAAACTGGCATCACACCTTCTGAATGGGCACAGTGCCAGGCTAGCAGATGGGTATGGGCAAAAGCATGCCAGAAACCCAGTATGTGAATCAAGTTTAAGTATCAGGGGCCCAAATTCCCATCCAGGGATATAAAAACTACAGTCTGTTGAGAGCTTTTTGTGCTTAAGGTTAAAGGACATGCCATTTCTGCTCCAGCTTAGAAGTTGATTAATTTTGAAAGTCAAACAGGAGCTCCTGTGGTTGTGTCAGGCAAAATCCTATCTTTGGTGAATGAGGATTACTACTTCATGTAGGGAAGAGAAAGTATTGTAATGAAGTTTCCAATGAGAGTTACTCTCCTGCAAGTGCCTCCAGCACTTAAGCAGCATGCATTCAGTGGAGATGAATATTTCTGTTCTCCAGCAGAGCCAGGTGCAATCAAAGCCAGATCTTCAACCTGCTGCAGTAAAGAACCCTACATTTAGAAAGGGCAGGCAAAGTTTAGAAGAACTCCTTGGTGGCAGGGAGCTCTTTTCACTATGAGCTGATGAAGCTTCACAAAATTGTATGAAGGAGATGAAGGGAAAACTCCAAATAAAAGACCTTCAGAAAATTTCATCCTGAAACAGAAAGATTTTTAACAAACCAAAGGAAAAAGTTTAGTTCTTTCTCTTCAATGCAGAAAATCTTCGGAGTTTTCTATCAATAAAAACTTAGTTAACCAAAATGTTAGAACCAACTTAATGCATAAGTAACAAAACTTTCTATTTTTACATTTATTTCATTGCATGTCTATCATGTATATAAACTTTGCTTCTTGAATAATGGATTTTGCATAAAATCGAGTTCTAAACATCATATTTCCTTCTGATTGTCTCACACCCACTATAGAACTCCCCTCCCCCACCCCCTGAAAGAGGACACTCTTCCTTCTGATCACTTTAATCGTATCTTCTAAATGCTCTAAAATTTACAGGAATGCCTGTAAGACCAGCTGTGGCCAAGAGAAGCTTTTCCTAATCGCCTTATAGCCGTTGCTTTTGCTTTTTCACTGTGTAAACTTTATCTATGGAACAGATTCCATGAGACCGTTGTGAATACTTCAACGTATTCAAAACATATAACTGCCACAAATTAAACTACTAAAACTAAAGCTGGTGCATTGTAACTGCCAAGTAAAACTGGCACGTCCCTCTGTCAGACTGCAGGAGAGTGTGCCATACAGTCCTCGGAAAACACAATTCATCCAGAAGCACTCTTGTCACTTGCTCTGATATTAAACCAGAGAAAGTGACATTAATTAAAGAAGTGACGTGAGCCAACAAAGGCAATGAATTCTCAGCTTTGGCTTATGTGCAGACCTTAATCCAACCTGTTCTGCTTAGGTATTGTGGCTATTTCTGAAGAGTACGTAACTAGTATGGCTACTTTTACCCCACCTCCTCTCATCTCCCATTCTGGAACACATTTTTAAGGAACTAACATTTTATATCCAGGGTTGGACTGGTTAATTGGTACACTGATAGTCATTGCAGGGCTTCCCAGAATAGTAGTGTGGTGGCATGCGATGCTTTTATTGTACTTGGTAACAGTGTGAGATGTACAACTAGAGGTAAAGGAGAGTTGGTTTAACAAAAAGGCAAGCAACAGCTAAACAGAGTGCCTAGACTTGGTAGACTGGAAGCGAGGAGGGTCTGCTGCTCGGGCTGCTTGTGGAAACAATGGTGATTGGTAGGCTTTATGAAAATTCCGACATGTTAAAGAGGCACGCTGGGGAGTGCTCATAACTTCTCTCTCTCTTTCTTTATTCCCATGGTGTGCTTTCATACAGTGCTCACCTCTTTATTTCAGACGGTCACTATTTCATATACTGTCTTTTTAACCTGCTTTCCCCCATCTGTGTACACAGGCACTACAGTATAAACTCCTTACAGGCAGTCACAAACAGTGCTTAATACGGCCTTGCATGTGATAGTTCTTTAAAAATGATTTGTTAAATTAACTTTAGAACTGTTCTATTATGGAAAATCATTTTCCCAATATATAGGTGGTCTGAGACAAAATTCCAGGCTCTATCCTATATGTGATCTGTGTGTAAGGCATTGTACTTTCAGACTTAAAGAAAATCTTTTGTATCTTTTGGGGAGTTTGAGGGGAGAAAAGTATGTGTTTATATGCTTTGCAAGTATATTTTTAAAATACAAGAAGCTGGGTACTTAATCCATAGATTGTAGAATTTATTGTGAAGAGTCTACTCTGTTAATGCATAGTATGGTGAGGGGGCTAAAAAATGGACATTGTGTTAAGACAATCAGTTTTCTCTTTTTAATGAACCAGTTCTTTTGAGTAGTATTTAATTGAAGTAGACCTAATAGCAAGTATAAACTTTTATGGGGAAAAGCATGGTGTTTACTATTAATGGATTGACTTACAGGCATGTAACATGCATAAGAAATGAACTTTTCAAAGAATGTAAACATAACATTAACAGACAATAAATTATTGGGATTTATTTTAATCCAAGTCTGTGAAAGGTTTGATGAAGGGTTTTATACATAGCCAGAAGCTTTTGTTATGGTTTCTGGGCAGGGGTATTTTGAGATTGGGAATTTTCTATTCACATAATTAGTCATGAGGTTTAATGTACGTTTTTTTATATCAGGCAGACAATGTCTTCAAAGAGACAGCAGTGCTGCAAAGGAGCAAGAAAAGAAGGCCAAAGTTGACACACAGAGAGGCAAAACAGTGTAGGAAAAATCAACACGTTTTGCAAAATCAATCATTGAAAATGTGTCAGCATTCAGGAGACTGTCTTTAATTTGCAATCCAAGTGAAATAGAGTATTTAAATATGAGAGGCAGTATTATTGAGCCCAGCATGCCTGCTACCACTTGTTTGACTAGCTCAGAATAGAACACTGAGAGGCAAGGGCTCAAAGTTAAATGAACATTTATACATTTTAAAATCAAATGAAAGATTCAGAGTATATTCATGAATTAATTTTTTTTCAAAACCCTAAATTTAATCAGCTGGAATTACTTTAAAAGTGTCATTCTATTTAACTTTTGGGAATGATGAATTTGCCTTTTAATAGGGATGCTGTATTTTATCATGAAGATGAAACAAACTGTCTTTTGTTAATTATTCCCCAGAGACACTGGCCATTTTTCTCTCTCCAACGCTTAGTGTGGAGTAAAGGCAGCTTCCCGCAAATTTATTTTAAGCCAGAGCAATCAGAAGCTTCAACATGTATGAGAGGCGCATAGAGAACATAGCTTCCATTTCAGGTATTCTGAGTGCCATCTAATGAACTTCTTAGAGGTAATGTTACCAAAGCCTCACTGACGAGGCCATGAACGTAGAACACAGAAAAGTAAAAAAGAATGAAAGAAGAGACTGGTAGAGTAGCAGATGTGTCAAATGTGTCTATAGTATCTGATAAATGCTGGGACTAGTTTCTGAATTCTTTTTTTAGGAAATTATCATCTTTATTATCAACTACTAAAATCTTTCACTTAGTGTGTGCCAAGCTCTGTGTTAAGTTCATTGCATGAATTATTTCATTGAATCCTCTCAGCAGCTTACTAAGGAAGACATTGGGGCCTAAAGAGGATATGTAAATTGCCTCCTGGCCACAATTTTAAAAATTGTCTCTTCTGCATTTGAACTCAGGTCTCTGCCCTACTGATGTACCTTGTCAAAGAACACTTTGAATTTATTGCTAGCCAGATAAAATAGTAGCAAATGGCATGCTCATGACAAGCTCATTTCCAAAGTAACAGCAAAATATGTAATTGATAGTATTGGCAGCTAATTTAAGAAATCTGTTAGTGATGATGCTAATAATGGTGTCATTTTCATTCAGATTGACAACTGAAGGCATACAGCAGCAGTGATATGTTTTTGATATTATTAAGATCTCAAAATCTGTTTAAGAACATCTGATATTTATAGTAAACCTAATGTTAGGCACTGGAAAAATTACATTAAAAATGTACCATACCTCAAACAATATTTTTATGTAAAAAAGTGTGAATAGTTATCCAATAGTTCATGCAATCTGATGAGAAAGATTTGTTGGATTTTCATGCCTTTGCAAAACTAAATACATTTGTCTAGTTTTTTATATTTTATACATTTGTTTTGAGTCGAAGAAGCAACAGGAAGATCTAAAGAGATCTGTTTAAATCCCTATGATATGATTTTAATAAGTACCATATAAAAATAGATACTTTTATAAATATTGAATGATTATTGACCATATTTTTTTCCATTGGATAATAATTTAAAGATACACTGCTTAGGAAACTAGATCTTTTAAAGAGTAAAACACAAAATACTTAAGATAAATAGAATTGTGTTAAAGAACACGTCCCTTTACAGAATTTGTTTCAGATATCAATATATTTTATTTATAATAAAAGTCTGGATTTTGGAAAATTATTTTTAAATTACTAAATTATTCAGTTATTTCAAGATTTTATACAGTAGTAATGATTTATTACATACAGGTGATTTCATGAAGAAGTTAGGACATTTCATGTTGTAGTAAACCTTTGGGTGTTTATGATAGAGAAGAGATATTTATTAGCTATTGCCATGCAAGGTTTTATACTAGAATACTTTTTTATTTGGTGTGTGTATATATTTAGCAAGGAAGAGAATGAACAAAATACCAGTTATTACATTAAATACATGTTCTTGAGCACTTAAAGGGATATGAGGTTATTAATTTAAAATTCTGGAGAATGTAAAGAAAAGCTATTCATTATGCTTGATGTTGTTTCTATTAGAAAATCATGTGTTACAGTTCTTACATCTCCACTATCAAATGTGGGTATTATAATTGAGAATGGCATATCAGTTATGTAAACCTTTTATCTTACACAGTATTAGGAGGGTAGTAGAAGAAAAAGTAGTAAAACTGACCAAAAAAAAAAAAATATTTCCCACATAGACACTTCAAGAAAAGTGAGAAGAAAACAAAACAAACCTGTATAGCTAGGTAAATGTTGCTGTGTGATGAAAAGGGGAAGAAAAAAATTGTGTAGTCTTCCAGAGTCATCAGAATGTCTACTCTAGCAGAAAGCTTTTGAGCAAGATAAATCTTCTGAAATTAACTAGTTTAATGTAAATTGAATGCAATAAAGAATTGCTGTAAAAAATAAGAAGTGTTTATTGAGGGGGAGCACTTTTAAGTTCCTTCTGACTGAAAACCTGTGAACTCCTGAAAGATGGAGTTAAATTTATAAATGGTCTGTTGTCATTGAGACATGGGTAGAGGCCTTAAGGAGAGAATTGATGCAGCTGGTGAAGAAGCAAATCTCAGCCACAGAAAAATGAACCATCAAGAGGAAAAAAATAATGGTTCTGTTATCTCTTTATGTAATGTATCTTTGGATATTAAGAATATCACAGGAAAATGTAAAGACATGCAAAATAAAGACTAATGAAAAATATAAGAAAGATTTTCCTTATTTGCAGCCTAATTTCAGCATAAATATTAGAAAGTGTTTCAAAAAAGCAGAAGCAGGACTAAGGATTCTTACATAATAGGTTTTTAAACCTAAATTACAGAATTTATAATATTATTTGAGGAAGGGAGGTCAAGAACTACTTCAGCTGTCAATTCATACACTTGGAAAACAGGATTCATGATGGCTAAGAAAAATAATGGCTCTCATTCTATTGTATGGTCAAATTGAATGTCTCTTAGAAGATAGAAGGAAACATTTGAGGTCTTAGTTAGCCTGAAATCATTTTTTAATAGATTATCACTAAGATAAAATAGGCTTGAAAGTAGTCTATGATTGAAAGTGACTTACAAGAGATAAATGAGTTAAAATATTAAGAAAAGATTTGATGATAGAAACCAAAGGTAATTTAGTAAAACTTGGGAGACTTTTTTTTAAGAACTATAAGTTATGAATGTAGACTTTTATAACAAAGTTCAGATTTCTAAATTAGACTGAACTGTGGTTCAAAGCTATAGGGTTAACAGTTAAGTTACATATCAGCCCTTTAGGGAAGCTTAAAATGTACTTAGTTAATAATAAAAACAGGTTAGAGTTTATCAGTGTTAGTAATTTTTGAGAAATAGATAAATGGGTTGAAAGATATAATTTGTTATAAAGTGAAATAAGTATGTAATATATACCACAGCCAGTAAGTATTGGCAAAAGAGAACAAAGAAAAAAAATTATATAAATTAGTGTATTATAATAAAATTGTCAGTTACTACAATAGAAAAAAAGTCTGTAAGCCTCAATTAAAGATCATTGACAGAACTCCATAATCAGTTGCCAAAAGAGAAATACTTAAAATGATGAACTATAAAGACACTAAAAGTTTAAGATTTTGTTATACATATGTAAGTAAACAGTAAAACAGTGGCAGGATCTGTTGTTATTTTATATTCCACAGTAAAAATCATTAAGAGAGCTAAACAAGGATATTATATAAGGTAAAAAGTTTTAATAGAACAAAGTGAAAATGTAATGATAGAATTTAATATAATGAGAATGCTGTTTTTTTATTTTTTTCCTTGAAGAGAAAGCTGCAGACATCCAATAAGAAATTATAAATATGACTGGAGATATTATAAATAAATTCAGAAAATGAAAATCAGTTACCACTAAGTCTTCACGCTGATCTCTGTGGAACCCAGGTTTGGGTGAAACGGATAAAGGTTCTAGTCTCCCCTCCCATGTTTCAACCTGAGCATTTCTGCTTTATCTCTTCCATATTCAGGCTTACCTTGTCTTGTTGCACGTCACTCTGTTAGCTTTGCAGATAACTGAGTTTTTTACACACTGAAAGCTGTGGCAACCCTGCATCAAGCAAATCTGTCGGTGGTATTTCTCCAGCAGCATGTGCTTCCTGCATGTCTCTGTGTCACATTTTGGTCATTTTGACAATATTTCAAACTTTTTGTTATTATATCTGTTATGGTGATCTGTGATCAGTGATCTTTCATGTGACTATCGTAATTGTTTTGAGGAACCATGAACCGCACCTACACAAGACAGTAAATTTAATTGGTACATGTAGCACATGGCCTGACTGCTCCACTGACCAGCCATGCTCCCATCATTCTCCCTTTCCTCAGACCTCTCTATTCTCTGAGATACAACAATTTTGAAATTAGGCCAATTAATAACCGTAAAGCGGCCTTTAAGAAGTCAAGTGAAAGAGTCATGCATCTCTCACTTTAAATTAAAAGCTAAAAATGATCAAGCTTAGTGAGGAAGGCATGTCGAAAGCTCAGCTGGGTTAAAAGCTAGGCCTCTTACACCAGTTAGCTGAATCGTGAATGCAAAGGAAAAGTTACTGAAAGAAATTCAAAGTACTACTCCAGTGAACACATGAATCATAGGAAATTGAAGCATTGCTGATAAGGAGGAAGTTTGAGTGGTCTGGATAGAAGATCAAACCAGCCACAACATTCCCTTAAGTCAAAGCCTAATCCAGAGCAAGCTCCTAACTCTCTTCAATTCTGGGAAAGCTGAGAGAAGCGAGGAAGCTGCAGAAGAAACGTTTGAAGCTAGCAAAGGTTGGTTCATGCGTTTTAAAAGAAAGTCATCTCCAAAACAAAAATGCAAGGTAAAGTGGCAAGTGCTGATGTAGAAGCTGCAGCAAGTTATCCAGAAGTTCTAGCTAAGATCAATGATGAAGGTGGTTACACTAATAAATTTTTAGTGTAAATGAAACAGCCTTCTATTGGAAGAAGATACTGGGTAGGACCTTCATTGCTAGAGAGAAGTCAATGCCTGGCTTCAAAGCTTCTAAGGACAGGCTGACTCTCTTCTTATGGGCTAATGCAGATGGTGACTTTAAGTTGAAGTCAATGCATATTTACCATTCAGAAAATCCTAAGGCCCTTATGAATTATGTTGTGTTTACTGTTTATTCTGTCTGTACTCTGTAAATGATACAACAAAGCCTGGATGACGGCACATCTTTTTATAGCATGGTTTGCTGATTTTTTTTTAGTTTATTTGTTTTTAATTATATATATTTAAGGCATATATCATAGTTTGGGTTTTTTGTTTTTTTTTTTAATAACATATGAGTGAAAACAACTGTCCCTCACCCATTTTGGGAGAAGGTGGGAGATGAAGAGAAGTGAGTTAAATGGTACAAACATACAGTAAGCTGAAAGAAATAAATTCCGTGTTTGATAGCAGAGTAGGATGAGTATACTTAACAAAAATGTGTTGTACTTGGGTAATGGGCACCCTGAATACCCTGACTTGGTCACTATGTGTTTTATGCATGTAACAGATTTTCTCATGTACCCCATAAATTTGCATGAGTCATAAAGAATTTACTGAGTATTTTAAGCCTGTTTTTGAAACCTGCTCAGAAAAAAAAAATTACTTTCAAAATATTACTGCTTGTTGACAATGCACTTTAGGACAATGCACTTTAGTTACCCAAGAGCCCTGATGGAGATGTGCAAGGAAATTATAAAGTTTTCATGCCTGCTAACACAGTGTCCATTCTGTAGCTCATGGATCAAAGGAGTAACTTTAACTTTCAAGTCTTACTGTGCTATTTAAGAAATAAATTTCATAAGGCTTCAGCTGCCATAGATAATGATTCCTCAGATGGATCTGGGCAAAGTGAATTGAAAGTCTTCTGGAAAGGATTTACCCGTCCAGAGGCCATTGACAACATGCATGATTCATGGAAGGAGATAAAAATAGCAATGTTAAGAGTTTGGAAGAAGTTGGTTCCAACCCTTATGGGTGACTTTGCAGAGTTCAAGCCTTCAGTGAAGAAGAAACTGTAGATGTGACAGAAATTGCAAAAGAACTGGAATTAGAGGTGAAAACTGAAGATGTGACTGAACTGCTCAATCTCATGATAATATTTAACTGATGACGAGTTGCTTCTTATGGATGAACAAGGAGAGTAATTTCCTGAGATGGCATCTAATCTGGTAAAGATGCCATAAACATTGTTGAAATGACAACGAAGTTTTAAGAGTATTAATCAGTTTAGCTAATAAAGCAGTGGCATGGTTTGAGAGGATTGACTTCAAGTTTGAAAGGTCTGTTGTAGATAAAGTGCTAAAAAACAACGTGAGCTACAGAGAAATCTTGAGAGTCAATTGATGTGGCAAAAATCATTGCTATCTTAAGAAACTGCCAGTCACCCCAGTCTTCATCACCCACTACCCTGATGAGTCAGCAGCTATCCACATCAACACCTTCCACAAGCAAAAAGATTACAACTTGCTAAAAGCTCAGATGATCGTTAAAATTTTTTAGCAATAAAATATTTTTAAATTAAGGCACATATTATTTTTTAAAAGATACTACTGTTGTACCCTTGATAGATTATAGTGTAAACATAACTTTCATATGTACTGGAAAACCAAAAAATTCACACTACTTGCTTTATTACAATATTCATTTTATTGCATTGATGTGAAACTGAACCTTCAATATTTCCAAAATATCAGGATTCCAAGAAACATTCTATTACTAAAAGAGTTTTTAGTAATGATTTAGATAACTGTGCTGTAATAAGTTATAAAGTGAAATATGTAATTAGTAGGAAATAATTTTAATTTGGAGAGTTTTTAACAGTGTTACAGAGAATACACTTTTTTTCAAGTATACAAGAATTTATTTTTAAAATATATGTGATTTAGAAAATATAAACATTTTTAACATGTCATAGTTTTGGAATCTAATGCTGGAAACAAATACCAGTATCACTTTGCTGGTTCTGTTTTTCTCTTTATTACCTACATTCTGTCTCATTTCTATGTATTTAGCTTGTTCTCATTTGAAGTCCACCTTCCCCTTGAAGCCTACTGCTTTTCTTTATGCATTTTCTACCACAGTTTTACTTGTGTATTATAACTAAGCATATTCTATCTTGTATTATGATTATGTTCTTGTATCTTTTTTCTCATAAAAAAATAGAAAAAAATCTTTGTACATTTCTGTGAATTTTAACACACCCATCAACATAATTAGGATACAGGACAGATTCATCACCCCTAAAATCTTCCTCATACTATCCCTTTGTGACCATAGCCTCCTTTTACCCCTGATCTCTGGCAGCCATTGATCTATTCTGCCTCACTATAGATAAGCCTTTTGGGGAACGTATGGGATTACTATAAATGGAATCGTGATACGTGTCTTTTGCAATTTTTTTTTCACTTAGCATAATGCCTTTGAGATTGACCCACGTTGTGTGTGTCAGCAGTTATTTTTATTGTCAAGTAGTATTCTGTTGTATGTATGTATGTATGTATGTATGTATGTATGTTTGTTCTAGCACTGAAGGACTTTTGGGTAGTGTGATGCCTTCAGCTTTTTCTTCAAAATTATTTTAGCTATTTCCTTTACTTTTCCATACCTATAATTAATTTATATTTCCAGAACAACAACAAAAATTCCTGGGATTTTAATTGATATTGAGCTAAGTCTATGGATAAATTTGGGGTAAATTGACATTTTTACTGTATAGAGTCATCAAAGCCATAAATACAGCATGTGTCCCCATTTCTTTAGGTCTTCCCTGATTTCCTGTATCACCTTTCTGTAGTTTTTAGCATGCTAGTCCTATGCTAGTATTGTTGGGCATATATTAATATATAAGTTTTTCAGAGCTATTGAAAATGTTCTTGGTTTTTAAAATATCAGTTTCCATTTGTACATTTGTAGTATATGGAAATATGATTGATTTTTGTGTGTCAACATTATGAATTTGGTAAGCCCAGTTATTCTAGGATTGGGTTATCTTTTGTGGCAGATTCTTTGGGTTTTTCTATATAGACAATCACATCATCTGCAGATAGGGTCGACTTTCCAAATGTGCATGTTTCATTTATATTCTTACTGCACTGGCTAGGACTTACAGTGATTTATTGGATAGGAATAGCAAGAATGCTCATTTTTGACTTGTTCTCATTTTTAGGGAGAATATATTCAGCTTCTCACCATTTAGCGTGATGTTAACTGTAGGTTTTTCATACCTCTTCTTTATCAAGTTAAGTGTACTGAGTTTTGATCATAAAAGCATGTTGAATTTTGTCAGTTGCCTTTTCTGCATCAATTGACATGGTCAGATGGTTCTTCTTTAGATTATTAATATGGTAGATGACATTGATTTTTGAATATTGAAACATTCTTGCATTCCTCAAGTTAACTTGATCGTGGTATATTATTATTATTTTTATGTATTTCTGGATTTGATTTGCTTATATTTTGAGAATCTTTCCATCTTTGTTAAAGAGGACTATCAGTGTATACTTTATTTTTCCCTCTGCCATCTTTGTCTAATTTTATATCAGGGTAACGCTAGCCTCATACAATGTGTTCTGAAGTATTTTGTTTTCTGGAAATGAATGTGTAGAATTAGTTTTCATTTTAAAAATGTTTTGTATAGTTATACAGTGAAGCTAACTGGGCTTAAAAATATTTTTCAGAAAGGCAATTTTTAAAAAATAAATCATGATTTCACTTTCCTTAGTAGTTATTTAGGACTAATCTGGTTGTTTTAGGTAACTTAGTAGTTCTTGGTTAAGGAATTGCTCCATTTTGTCTTCAGTTGTGATGGTTAATATTGTCAACTTGATTGGATTGAAGGATGCAAAGTATTACTCCTGGATGTGTCTGTGAGGGTGTTGCCAAAGGAGATTAATATTTGAGTCAGTGGATTAGGAGAGGCAGACCCACCCACAATCTGAGTGGGCAACATCTAATCAGCTGCCAGTGAGGCTAGAATAAAGCACACAGAAGAAGATGGAAAGAGCAGACTTGCTGAGTGTTCCGGACTTCATCTTTCTCTCCTGCTGGATGCTTCCTGCCCTTAAACATTGGCTGACAACAGACTCTAGGTTCTTCAGCTTTCGGACTCTTGGACTTACAGCAGTGGTTTGTCAGGGGCTCTTGGGCCTTCAGCCACAGACTGAAGGCTGCATTGTTGGCTTCCCTACTTGTGAAGTTTTGGGACTCAGACTGGCTTTGTTACTCCTCAGCTTGCAGATGGCCTATTGTGGGACTTCACTTTGTGATCATGTGAATCCTTAATAAACTCCCCTTCTTATATACATCTGTATATGTCTATCCTATTAGTTCTGTCCCTCTAGAGAACCCTAATACAGTTGTCAAATTTATGAGTATAGAGTTGTTCATATTTATTATATTTTTAATGTAATTAGGTTTTATAGTGATATCCTTTTTCATTTTTGATGTTGATCTTTTTAATGATTTTTTCTTTTTTGTCTTGATACAGGTTTATAGATTTTATTGACAGTTTCAGAGATATAGCTCTTGATTTCATGTACTCTATTCCATGTCATTGATTTCTGGTTATTTTCTTTATAAATATTTTTTCCATTAAGTCCTGCTTAGACTGTATCTCACAGATTTTTATATATTGTGCTTGTCTTGTGTATTATATCTCCATTCATAGAAAATCCCATCAGTTCATGTTGCACTTTTTGCTCCATCTGTTAAATATATTTTGAAGAACTGAAAAAGAGACAACCTATTACATTTCCCCAGCTATTTACCATGTTTTCTCTTTCTTTATTCCTAATATTTCAAATTTCCTTGTATAACTTCTTTTTCCTCAATATCTATCTTTTATTTTTTTTTTTTTGGGAGAGAGTATCACTCTCTCACCTAGCCTGGAATGCAATGGCATGATCTTGGCTCACTGCAGCCTGCACCACCTGGGTACAAGCAGTTCTCCTGCCTCAGCCTCCCAAGTAGCTGGCACTACAGGCTATGCTACCACACCCACCTAATTTTTGTATTTTTAGTAGAGACGGGGTTTTACCGTGTTGCCCTGGCTGGTCTTAACTCCTGACCTCAAGTGATCTGTCCACCTAGGCCTACCAAAGTGCTGGGATTACAGGCTCTTTTTTTCCAACATCTTTCTTTAGAAATTCTTAACACAGCAAGTCTGCTGGCCATCGATTCTCTTAGTTTTTCTTCAGTTGAGAATGTCTTCATTTAGTCTTCTTTTCCAAAGGGTGTTTTCCTGGATGTTGGATTGACAATTTTTTCCCCTTCCTCATCATTGATGATGATAAATCTGCAGTCATTTGAGTCATTGTTCCCCTGTACATAGTGTGTTGTTCACTCTGGCTGCTTTCAAGATTTTTCTTTAAGATTTTAGATTGGACTATAATGTGTCTGGGCATTGATTTCTTTGGGTTTATCTTCTTGGGGGTTCTTTGACATTATTAAGACATGATTAAATATAGGCTTATGGGTGTATAAAACTTGCAGCATTTCAGTTATTTCATCAAATGTTTTTTCAGTATCACAAGCTTACTTCTCTTGTTCTGGGACTCCACATGTTCAGTGTTTTGTGACTACCTATAAGTTTCTAAGGTAGTGTTTGATTTTTTCATATTTTATCTCTCTGTTGTTCAGGTTGGATCAATTTCCTTTGATCTATCATTGAGTTCAGTGACTTTTTCTTATGTTATCTACATAATTGTATTGCACCCCCTCAGGAACTAAAAAAATTTTTTTTGTTTACATATCTTAGATCCAAAAACCTTTGATTGTTTTTGTATTTTCTGTCTTTGTTGCATTTTTCTATATTTCTCTTTGTTTCAAAAGTGTTTGTCTGTACTTGTTGGAGCATCTTTGAAATAGTTTCTTTACAGTCTGTCAGATAGTTTTAACATCCCTGTCATTTTGTCATTATTATCTATTGATTGTCTTTTCATATGTGAGGTTTTTTCTGCTTCTATGTATGCCTAGTAACTCTTGATTATATCATGGATATGCTGAATATTATGCTTTAAGAATTTGGGTCTCTTATTTCTAACAGAGAATATTGGTATTTTGTTTTAGCAGATAGTCTTTCTGGTTTCATTCAGGCTTCAAGTTCTAACTGGTCTTCTGTGTTTGGGGTACAGTGTTGGTTTAGTTTTCAATAGCAAAAGTATTGTTCAGGTCATGTGTGTTCCATTCAGTTACCAGTCTGGGACTTCGGTATTGGTCTATCCTATAGTTTACTTTTTGAAGTCTGTATATGCTGTTTAATGTCAGTTTCACATATGCACAGCTTGTGAGTGAGTCTAGGAGTTCATAAACGGCTTCTTGTGGTGGCTTTCCCAAGCTCTTCTCCCTCCGTTATCTCCTTAGTACTTATTCTCTGGGGTCTCCTTTTTAGGTTCTCTGACCAGAAATCTGGGCTTTTATTTACCCTGCCTTGCTGTGCATCTGTATCTAGGGAAAATGGCAAGAGAGTGTACAGTACAAAAAGTTACTGGATACTCTTATCTTTTGGGACCACACTCATTTGATTGGAGAGGAAGGTTTCTTTGCTTGAGAGTTTCAGATCTCTGTGGGTTCCTGCCGCGGCTGCCACTGTCATCACCACAGAATTGTTTGGGTGCTGGAATGGGAAAGAACCAAGAGGTGAAAAATAGGAAAAAAGAATAATGGCATTATCTGCACTCTCTGAGTGTTAGGATATTCATTTCCCACTCTTCTAGCCTTAACTAGAGAGCTTCTCCTGGGTCTTTTTCTGTTTGCACTAAAGTAAACTTTCAAAGTTTGGGTTGAGACCTCGAAAGGTTTCCTTGAGCTCTGACTGAAGGATACCAGAGGGGGAAAAAACAGAGTATCTGGTTCAAGTATGATGCTACTATGAATTGTGACCTTTTCTCATAGTCCACCTATTTTATTATTTTTAATTAGGAGACTCTCTTAGAGTAGTTTTAGGTTTATGGAAAACTTAGCAGATAGTACAGAACCCTCATACACTACCTGTCTCTCCCACAATTTTCATAGTTTTTTTTTATGACAACTTGGATTAGTGTGGTAAATAAGTTACAATTTACTAACCAATGTTGATCTATTATTATTCACTGAAGTCCGTAATTTAAACTAGGGCTCACTAATTATGTTGTATAATTTTTTTTCTGTTTGTTTTTTCTTGAGATGGGATCTTGCTGTGTTACTCACGCTGGTCTTGAACTCCTGGGCTCAGGTGATCCTCCACATCAGCCTCTCAAGTAGTCGGGGTTACAGACGTGCACCATTGTGCCCAGGTTTTATGTTGTATGGTTTTATATGCAACATATGCATAATATCATGTATCCACCATTACAGTTTTATACAGATTAATCTCACTGCCTTGAAATTGCTTTGTGCTGCACCTATTTATTCCTCTTCCTCACTGCCCTCAGGCAACCACTTCTCTTTCTCTTTTTAATGTTTCTATAGTTTTGCTGTTTTCATAATGGCATATACTTAGAATCATATGGTATGTAACCTTTTCAGACTAGCTTCTTTCACAAAACAATATGTATTTAATGTTCCTCCATATCTTTTTTGTGGCTTGGTAGCACATTTCTTTTTATTGCTAAATAATAATATGATTTGTTCATTTACCTATTGAAGTATGTCTGGGTGGCTTCCAGTTTTTGTCAGTCATGAATAAAGTAGATATAAATGTTTATGTGCAGATTTTTGTGTGAACATAGCTTTCAACTCATTTGGGTAAATAGTAGTACAATTCCTGGATTGTATAGTAAGACTGTGTTTAGCTTTGTAAGAAACTGCTAAGCTGTCTTTCAAAGTGGCTGTACTATTTTATATTTTTACCAGCAATGAATGAGAATTCCTGTTGTGCTGCATCCTTGTCAGCATTTAGCATTGTCTGTGTTTTTGGATTTTAGCCGTTCTAATAGATGTGTAGTTGTATCTCATTGTTTTAATTTGCAATTTCCTTATTATATATGTTGAGCATCTTTACATATGTTTATTTTACATCTTTACATCTTTTTTAGAAGCTTCTGGTAAATCTTTTCTCATTTTAAATGAGTTCATTTTTTATCGTTGAGTTTTAAGAATATTTTATATATTTTTGATATGTCTTGTCAGATATGTTTTGCAAATATCTCCTCCCAGACTGTGATTTATCATTTTATTTTCTTAACAATGTCTTTGACAGAGCAGAATTTTTAAAATTTTAATGAAGTCCAATTTAACAGTTCTTTTCTTGCATTGATTGTGCTTTTGGTATTGTATCTATAAAAACTCATTACCCCCTAGGTCCCCAGATTTTCATCTGTATTATATTCCAGAAACTTATTGTTTTTGCATTGTACCTTTAGGTTTATGATTTATTTTGAGTTAATTTTTATGAAAGGTCAGTGTCTAGATTCACTTTTTTGCATGTGAGTGTCCAGTCCTAGTACCATTTGCTGAAAAGACTACCCTTACTTTGTTGAATTGCCTTGCTCCTTTGTAAAGATTGGCTGGCTCTATATATATGACTGTATCAGGTCAGTTTCTAGGCTATCTCTTCCATTGATCTATTTGTCTATTATTTTTGCAGTACTACATTTTCTTAATTACTATTGCTTTATAGAAAGCTTTGAACTTGAATAGTGCAAGTCCTCTGACTTCATTCTTCTTCCATATTGTGTTTGCTATTCTGGATCTTTTGCCTTCCTGTACAAACTTTAGAATCAATTTGTTGATATCCACAACATAACTTGTATTTTTATTAGTATTGCTTTGAATTTATATATCGAGTAGAACTGACATCTTAAGAATATGAGTCTTCCTATTTATGAACATGATGTATCTCTCCATATCATGATGATTTTTTTTCATCAGATGTTTGTAGTTTTCCTCATCTTGTATGTATTTTGTTATATTTATAGCTAAGTATTCATATTTCTTTTTTTGGTTGCTGATATAAATGGTGTTATGTTTAATTTCAGATTCCAATTGTTCATCGCTGGTATATGAGAAAGAGATTGACTTTTGTATTACATCCTTCAACTTTGCTATAGTGATTTATTAGGTCCAGGAGTGTTTTCATTGATTCTTTTGGATTTTCAACATATAAGATCATGTCATATGTGAGCAAAGATGGGTTTATTTCTTCTTTTGCAATCTGTTTACTTTTTACTTCCTTTTCTTGTCTTATTGTATTAGCTAGGACTTTCAGTATGATGTTGAATAGGAGAAGTGAGAGGAGACATCCTTGCTTTGTTCATAGTCTAAAAATGATCTAGTTTCTCAGCAGTAAGCTTAATTTTAGCTGTATTTTTATTTGTAGATTTTTTTTTATCCAGTTGAGAAAGTTTCCATCTATTTCTAGTATTACTGTGAGTTTTTTTTTATGGATTAGATTTTGCCAAATGGTTTTTCTGTTTTTTAACGTGATCATATGATGTTTCTTTTGTAGTTTATTGATGTGTTGGATTATGTTAATTGATTTTTGAATGCCGAACCAGCCATGTATACCTGGAATAAATCTCATTAAGTTGTGGTGTATAAATCTTTTTTATGCATTGATAGATTTGATTTGATAATGTTTTGTTAAGGACTTTTTTATCTTTATGAGAGATACTGATTTGTAGTTGTTTTTTTTTCTTTTAATATTTTTATCTGGTTTTGTTATTAGGGTGATGCTGGTTTTATAGAATGAGTTAAGAAATGTTCCCTTTGCTTCTGTTTTCTAGGAGAAATTGTAGGGAATTGGTATTATTTCTAGCTTGTATTATTTCATGTTTGTAGAATTCAACCAGTTAGTCCATCTGGGCCCAGTGCTTTCTGTTTTGGAAAGTCGTTAATTATTGATTTAATTTCTTTTTTTTATTGCTTTTTAGGTTTTGGGGTACATGTGAAGAACGTGCAAGATTGTTGCATAGGTACACACATGGCAGTGTGATTTACTGCCTTCCTCCCCATCACCTATATCTGGCATTTCTCCCCATGCTATCTCTCCCCAACTTCCTACCCCCAGCTGTCCCTCCCCTGTTTCCCCCTGGCAGACCCCAGTGTGTGATGCTCCCTTCCCTGTGTCCATGTGTTATCATTGTTCAACACCCACCTATGAGTGAGAACACGAGGTGTTTGATTTTCTGTTCTTGCATCAGTTTGAATGATGGTTTCGAGGTTCATCCATGTCCCTACAAAGGACATGAAATCGTTTTTTATGGCTGCATAGTATTCCATGGTGTATTGGTGTTTTTGTGTTTTTTTTTAAGTTAAAAATTCTTGGCTGGGTGTGGTGGCTCACTCCTGTAATCCCAACACTTTGGGAGGCTGGAGGATCACTTGAGGCCAGGATTTGAGACCAGTCTCAGCAACATAGACTCAATTCAAAGCAAGTGGGGGAGGGAGGGACAGAGTAGAAGAAGGGAGGAAAGAGAGACAGGAAGGAAGGGAGGGAGGGAGGGAGGGAAAGAAAGAAGGGAGAGAGGGAGGAGATGAAAGAAGGAAGGAGAGAAAAAGGAAGGAAGGAGGGAAGGGAGAGCAGAAAGGAAGGAAGGAAGGAAAGGTAGGAAGGAAAATTAGCCTGACATTAGTGTTAAACACCTATGATAGTAAGTTTTCCAAAGCTGGTTGAGAAAGATGGCTTACTCTGGTTTACCTTTTCATCTCCCACAGTAGTCAAAGAAGTTGCATATACGATTAGAGTTTGTTGTTTCTGTTTCCAGAAATTCATTAAAATTTGTCACATCAGGAAAAGTTTTTTACATACGAGTTAAAGATGCTTCCTTGTGTAAATTTTTAAATCCCATGTTTGAAGTAGGATAAAAGGTAACACTAAATCTGAGATCATATCTAGCTCTGGAATTCTGTGATTGTAATGAGTTTTGATTTCTAAATGTTTTTTCCTTTCATAATTTCAGGGTTAGTCAGCAAAATAAAATCAACCTAATGACAGCGGACAACTTATCCATCTGTTTTTGGCCAACCTTGATGAGACCTGATTTTGAAAATCGAGAGTTTCTGTCTACTACTAAGATTCATCAGTCTGTTGTTGAAACATTCATTCAACAGTGTCAGTTTTTCTTTTACAATGGAGAAATTATAGAAACAACCAACATTGTGGCTCCACCACCACCTTCGAATCCAGGACAGTTGGTGGAACCAATGGTACCACTTCAGTTGCCGCCACCATTGCAACCTCAGCTGATACAACCACAATTACAAACAGATCCTCTTGGTATTATATGAGTAGGAATTGATTGCAAACAGGCTGGATTTGGACAAAAAGCAAATCTAGACATGCATGTTTCAGGGTTCAAGTAGTATACTTCATGTTTCATACAGATAATTCACATTCAAAATGACGACATTTTCTCTTTGAACTAGATGGTATTCCTTATTCACTTACATTACAAATCTAAGAACATGTGATAAGCATGACTGGAGAGGTTTAATTTTTATAAACAAAAATAGCTATAAAATACAAAGCTGCTGCTGCATGCAACCTTATTGCAATCAGTATATCATTCCTGTGGCAATTTCTGTCACATTATATTGTGAATAAAATTTTTCTATAGAAATTAAATGATTTAAAAACTCACCTATATGAAACATTTAATGCTTTTCAGCCTGCTTTCTGGCTGATTTTGTTATTTGATGTGCTAATTTGGGCAACTTAATTTACCTTCTGGCAGTCAGTGTAGATAACTAAAAGCCCAGTTAAGCATTTTATAATTTCAGGCTACTGAGGCCATGCTTGGGATGTTGTTTGAAAGAAAGGAAAAATACACTTGACATATTTCACATTTCTGTACCTTCATCTTTACTTCCAAATAAACCTGTGGTTGATTTGATGAGGGATAAATGAACCTAATTCTTTTATACACATACCAAGGACATGCTTGTGGCTAAAGTGAATTGATAATGTTGTGCAAAGGATAGTTGTCACCAACTCATTTCTTTATGGTCCATAATGAAATACACATTTTGTATACTGTTAATTCTGTAAACAGATGCATGTTCAAAAGATCTATGATGGTCTTGTAATCTTAATCTAATATATTTTAGATATTTTAATTTTTTCCCTCTTGGGGAATACATTTAGTATAGTGTAGAAAAAACTTCATGACATTTTCATATAAGGTTATATAACTTTTCATACATAAACATGAAATTTGTTGTAGAAAATTCTTTAAACCAAACATTTAAATCTAGAACTTCAATTTAATTTGTTCCTTGAATCTATTTTTATGTGGCCCTTAAAAACATATCCAAAAAACCCATTGCTAATATAGCAATAAAAATACTTTGGGTACTGACAGACTCTTTGGAGTATTTATATTACAAATTTGTATTCATGTTCTTTTCTGTGATGTGTTGTACTAAAATCCAAAATGGCTTTTGCACCATTTTTAAGCCAATTTTTTTCCTTTGATGTTGGTACCAGAATTACTATAAATGACTGCTGCTTTTGGGGGTAAACATTTTGTTACTGAAGATAAAACCAGAACACTAAATTGTGGATAAAATTTTCAGAATAGGTGGCACAGGTAAATTTTGCTAGGTTATATTTTGTGTAGTAGAGAAAAAAAATCTTTGGTCAATGTTATAATCTTAATTGAGACTACAATTTTAAGGTTATCTTACATGTATTATAGTAAATAGATGATTTTCAGATTCAAGGCTCCTAAGAGTTTGATTTGCTCCATTTTTTTTCTAAAATAAATATTGTCTTTCCCAACCATTATGTTCTAGGTATTGTACTTCCAATTTTAACTTCAGAACCAAGATGTTGACGTGAACCAGGCTGCTGTTGAAGTACATATATATTATAAATTATCTTATTTGTGTTATACTCTTACATGTTATCTTTTCTAAGAAAACAAAGTCCCTATTATTCCTATTGCAAAGCACACAGGAATTAAGAAAATACAGTAATTTTTAAAAAAAAATCCGGTAAATGTAGTATTCTTAACCTGTTCTATATTACTTATACCTATTGTCTATATAGCTTTAATTTATAGTTGTCAGTTTAACTATTGGCATGTCTGGCAAAGAAAATTAAACTTTAAGAGTTTTATAAACTGTTTCTAGGTTGCTAAAGAATTTATTTTTCTACTATATATGGTATAGACAAAGCATCAAACTATGTACAGGAAAAAAGCCTGACTATTTCTTTTGGAAGTAGGCTGAAAAAGAGAATTTTCAAAACTGTTTGTGTCTTCAGTTCATTCTGTCATAACTTTGCTATTGTAATATGTGAATACCAGTTTATTTAAGCTATTCTCTTTTATACTGTATTAATTTAATGTTCATCTGCATTTAGTACCATTTTTGTTATTAAAACTAGCATTTACCATTTTTCACATTAACCCACCTTGCACCTTCCCCCAAACTTATCTCCACTTTTCTATGCATTCTGTCATTGATTTGACACACTACATAGTGAGTCATTTAAATATTCTACATTTGGTTCAGTTAACCAGTAGGTAACAGTTATTGAAAATTAAAGTACAGTTTAAAGCTCAGTCTGTTACACTGAATTCATTGTGTTTATTTTTGCCAAGGGTTTAGATATGTTTTTAAATACTAGAAACATCTCAAAACAGAATAACATAATTAAACTTTTTGCTGGTAAGTTACTGGAAGGTTTCACTGTTTAGGGACCTGTCATGTGAGACTTCTTAAAGGTTTAAAAGACTAGTAGGATAGTCTCATAATTGTGCATAAACATCAAGGCATTATATTTTACAATACTGAATAAAATTTCATCTACACACACGTTGCCATTGTTTCATTTAAGGTTCAGTGCTTATAGTTAATACAATATTGGACCTAACAGGATCTAGATTAGCAATATAAAGAAGCATAGTGGTACTGTTTCACACTTACAGTAGATTTATTAGAAGTCAAATTCTATTCAACAGACACTAGGATATACAACTAATTTAAGATAAAATTCCAGACAGAATATATTTTCTTTTGAAATGGTATTTGTTAGTAGTGCATCTTTCCCCTAACATTTACAGTGTAAATACTGCAGGTAACAGCAATCTAAGTTAGCCAAAAAGCAGCTTTTTTTCATACTGTATGTAAATAATGTAGACCTGTTTTTTTGGTTTTTTGTTTTTTTTTGAGGTACTGGAATCTAATTAATAATATCTCTTAGATATAAACAAAAGGGAACAATTGGAATAAGAATTTAGGCCTTAGCTTCCATGGTGATTTTTAGTTTTTTTATACAGTAATAATTGTGATGCTATTTGTCAACTGGATATAAATATATATATAATTTTAAAAAGTCAAAAGTGCTTTTGTTTCTTTGTTTATAATTAATGTAATTTTTGTGCTTCACCCACAGGATGCTGCAGTAAATTAAACATCAGTGAAGCTTCTGATGTATAAAGAATGCTATAAATAAAACATTAAGAAGCTGTGTAATTTTAAGTTATAGTTGCCTCTATTTTTACCATTTCATTGGTAAAAATTAGCTAATTTTTTCAAGTAAAATATGAAAAATAAAAATATAAATTTATCAATATGGAAATTTTATTAAGAAGATGTGTTATTGAGTTTTCACTGTATCTGGAAAGGAGATTCAAAATTTTTTCTCAGGATGTATGTAGGTGAAAATTTGATTTTTTTAAATTGTTAGGAAAACAAGATAATGCAGGGATTTCTAATACTCAAATTTTACCTGGATCTGATTTTTGAGCTGTGGCTAGACATTCTTTTGAGCCACTGGAAATATTTTGAAGACTTAGTTATAACAGAGCTGCTAATATTAAAGAATATATGTCTTCTCTTCATGGTTTGTGACTATTAAGCCAAACTTTATGCTACATGTTGTCAGTCTGTGGATCTGGTGAGGTCTGTTTGACTTGAATCTTTGTGTTGTCTTCAATTTAATAGTTTTAAGTTACTTAAATTCTTAGACTTAGCAGTTTCTAATTTGTTTCAGTACATATGGAACATGCTTTATTTTTTTATTGTATTAGAACTCTTGAGGCCTTTTCAGGTTATCAAATATCTGAAAGTAAAATTTTCTAAGACTTAATAAGGAAAGGTACTATTCAAAATCATTTTCTTATGATAGCATCTTTACATATGTAAAGTATTAATATCATATTCCAACATCCAGTTATTTGATGTGATCCAAGTACCCTGGTCTTTTTAAAGCAGTTAAAATCTAATTAACTTTGGGAGTCTCCACTAGTCAGTTGAACCTTGTCATTGTCCTATTTGCAAGACTCCATTTTTTTCCTTCACTATATGAATTTTCTCTGTCAGGGGAGAGAGGTGGGGAGAGCCACAGAATCTCATATTCACATCTTATTTAATTGTGTTACATTAGTCTTTTGTGGAAATTCTGTAGGCAGAATTGAAAAGCTAACCAATGTTAATTAGCATTTTAGTTATTACTAAATGCATAAAATTATAACCCTTGAAATTAATTTGGTGCTGGCAGTTCTGGTTTAGTCATTTTTACCAGTAGTTAGTAGTAATAAGACCTGCAGTGTATGCACTTTTTGAGTAGCTGTCAAAGAATTATAGTTGAGAAACACCTTGTTTATTCTCATAATTCAGATTTTCTATTCAATTTTGTCTCAAGTAGTAAAAGTTGTTGTGAACAATTTAATAATGGCCCTCCTGTTCTAGTTTCCCTAATATTTTAGTTAAGATTTTCTTAGTGTTTTAACCTATTTTTTCAAGTTTATTTTTGTATTAGATTTTATTTGAATAAGTGATGTGGGTTTAGTAATTGACTTATTTGTTCATTGCTTCACTAATTCATCCAGATTGGTTTTAATTGTATATCAGTATTTGCTTGCCAGATCATTTTCTTGGGACCTTGAACTGTGAATGTTTTGTCCTAACCATTTAGTATTTTTTAGGTACTTGCTGCATGTTCTTGAACTACTTTACCAGCTTTAACTTTGGGACTCTTAGTTTCTTTTCTCCAGATTCTTGGTATTTTATTTTATCCAAATAAACATTTAGGTGTTCTAAGAAGAAGACTTCTTTTTAATTCCCTAAAATAAGTAAAATCAGAAGCAGTACACACTATCATACTGTTATTTGTGTAGGACTTGGGTTATTTATACGTGTGTAGGTGAAAGGATAAAAAATACCTGTCAGAATGTAGTCTTTAGATACCCTTCTTGGAACTTTGACTTTTGAGATTTTTCATTTGTTGGCAATCACAGGCATAGGGGCCAAATCTTTTTTGGTTTATAATACTTGAAGTGAGAGAAACTATTACCAGCAATATACTTTTAAAATACAAACTAAAACCAGGCATGGTGGCTCATGCTTGTAATCCCAGCGTTTTGGGAGGGTGAGGCAGGCGCATCACTTGAAGTCTGGAGTTTGAGACCAGTCTGCCAATATGGCAAGACCCCATATCTACTAAAAATACAAAATCTAGCCCATCATGGTGGTGGGTGCTTATAGTTCCAGTTACTCAGGAGGCTGAGGCATGAAAATCACTTGAACCTGGGGAGGGGAGGTGGCAGTGAACCGAAATGAAACTACTTCATTTCAGCCTGGGAGATAAAGGGAGACCCCTGTCTCAAAAAAATATACACTAAAATGTTTTATCCGGTATTTTATAATTACAAAGTGACTATTGTGTAAAATTTCTATGGCATTAGCAGACTTTTTGGGGGGAAAGACAGTGTCTTTGGCTTTGCAGGCCATATGATCTCTGTGGCACTTAACTGCTGTAGTGCACAAATAGCCATAATGCAGAAATGAAAGGAATATGACTGTTCCAATAAAACTTTATAAAAAACTAGCAGCAGACCAGATTTGGCCCACAGACATTATTGACTGATCCTGGTATAGATTGTTAGTAAAATTAGCTTCTCCAACTTTTATCTATGTGGAATATTTTATGATAGATTATAGGTTGGAGTAAAATTTTACACAGAATAATTACGGTCTGTTCCTTTTGCCCTTGTTCCCAATGGAAATTCTCTTTTACTTAGTAATAAGTAAATCAGGAAAGCTATGTGAAATGGTTATTTTAAAAGCCCTTATTAAAAACTGCATCTGGAAGGTAGGACTGGTGATACAGTTACACATCAGAACTGATTTGTTTTCAACAGCCTTATTAAGGATAACTTAATGATTTTTCCAGGCAGTAATTATATCTCCACATTCTATATATCATGACCACATAGTATTTCAATAAATTGTGGCATAGATTAATGAAATTATTAACACTTAACAAAATCATGTCCATAATCAATCTAAAAGTATGTGATCATTATTTAATGGGTGGTCTCTCCAATGTTGTAGGCTTCACTCACCGGTCTACTCAAATTCCTTTGGAGAATGCATATAGAAGGGAAACTATGTGTACTGATTGTTAGCACGCCTTTATTCAGAAGATACATTTGAAAGAGAATTCATAATGGAGAGAAATATAAATGTAGTAATTGTGGGAAGTTCTTCCAAGTCACACATCAGTGAATATCGGCAAACATCCCGGAGAAAGAAATTTTATAATGGTCCCAACTTCGAATGGTTTGACTCGAGGTTTTTCCAACTTTACAATGGTGCGAAAGCCATACACACTCAGTGCACTCCTTGACTTACAATGGGTTTATCAGGACTTGGGTCTCATCATAAAGTGAGGAATATATATGTGTTAAATATTGCAGGGGAAAGGGTCAACAGAAGATTACATATCTATACCATAATGCTTGTGCTGGAGAGACCTATGAATGTATTGAAATGGCTTTCACCTATAAATTGGTCTTATTGCACATGAGAGCACACTGGCAAGTCACAATTCATTGTACACCAGAATGTCATACTGAAGGCAGACTCTATCACATAGTGAGTGTAGAAAGGCTGTCAACCACAAATTAAACTTGCTTATTGAATGGTAGCCATCCTCTATGATGGCCCCAAATGGTCCTAGCTCCTGGTTAACTTCTTGCATAGTCCCCTACGTCAGTGTACCAAAACTGGTTATAACCTCAAGCATTTTTTGTCAATACTTAGATGGAATTTAAAAGAAGCCAAAATTGTTTATACATGTTTTTGTTTTTTTTGTTTGTTTGTTTTAGCCACAGCTCCAAGATATTTACAGCTGTCTCAGACCACCTTTACTTGCAGAAAGCCAAATTTCTATGTAGTTAGAATATAAGTGGCTTACAGCAACAAGAAGGCATTTCCACTTAAAGTAACGTAAGATGATTTGAACCAACCCTCCAACCGAAGGTATCTAGACAAAATGGAGAAAATGGTTTCCCCAAAAAAATCAGTTTGAAGGCCATTAGAAAGCTAGTAAGACAGCACAAAATTACGACCAGAAGTTGCGAGAGAACACCAAGGACAGATGAGCATGTTTTGGGAGCCATTTTCTCCTTGGGTTTTTTGGAGAATTCTGGAGGAGGTATCCCAGAGGATCATAGTACATCTGATGGCATACAGGCATAAGTGAACAGGAGTTGGAGTTAAAGACCTTTTAAAGCTTTTAAGTATTTCTAAAGTTTTGCAAATTGGATGTTTACCACAAAATAAGGCATGTGTGGAGACAAGACAACATGAATCAAAGACAATAATACCAATTTTAAAATATGCTTACTTAGTCCAACAAGATAAAAGTCAAAATGAATTTAACAGATATCTGGAAAATACAGAAAAGTTGCCAATATTAAACAGCCAAACATAAGCTGAAATCAGGAACTCAATATTGTGACAGTTTACTTATAGCTGAAGATAGAATTCTTGAACTGAAAGACTGGTGAGAAGAAAATAGAATAAAACAAGAACTGAAAGAACATTAAATATAGAAGGTAAGAAGTGTTTATCATAACTTTAACATCCCAGGAAAACAGAGGCAGAAGCAATGTATTAATAGATAATTAGTGAGATCTTTCCATAGCTGTCAAGATAAGCAACTGATTTGGGGAGACTTCTGAACGAATCCCAAGCAAGAAAGAAAAATTCATACCTAAGTATTATAATAAAACTGAAAAATATAAAAAAAGTTTAAAAGCAACCAGAGAAAAATTATCTTCAAAATTGTACCACTTCACTGAAAGATACTTAATCAAAACAGAAACCAAAAAATAATGAAGTGGTAGCTTTACCTAGAATTTAATGCCTAACAAAAATAACCTTTAAAAATGTAAAATAAAAGATGTTTTTAAAAGAAGTAGAAAATTCTACAATGGAATACTGAATTAGGCTTTTATAAATCCGAGGGTTTATTAGGAATAATACTGAAGAGAGATTTTCAGGCAAGAGAACTACCCCCAGGTGGAATGTTGATATATAAGAATGCATAAAAAGCAAATGGCAAATATGTGGTTAAATCTAAGTGTTAATATGAAAACAAAACAATGTCTTATGGATTTAAATATATAATGAATTAAGGTATCTAAATTGGAAGAGATGTAACGAGAGTTCATGTTCAAAATTCCTTGCTTCTCCAAGATGAGGATAATACCAATTAATGTTAGACTTTGTTATGTCAAGGATGCACGTAATTTCTATTGTAACCACTAAAATAATAGTAAAAAGAATAACATTCAAACCAATAAGAATGAAAAAAATGGAATAATAGAAAACGTTTAAAGGGGGGGAAAGACAAGGAAACAACAGAGACAAATAGAACAAAAATGTAACATAGTACATTTAAACCCAAACTTTATTGCATGACATTAAAAAATAAATGTTTTAATGGGACAGCAGATGAGTTTAAAACAAAACAAAACAAAACAAAATTACAGGCTATTCACAAGGGCCATACCAAAATTGGATACAGAGAGGTTAGGAGGAAAAAGATGGTATTATAAGCAATGCTAATATATTTGAGTTTTTACTACCCTCTTGGGCACACAAGGACTTTCCAACATGAACTCTGAGGGAAATAGGAAAATTCCCCGAAAAGCACCAACTCTCAAAACTTACATAAAAAGAGTAGAATACACAAGTAGTCTGATACCTATTAAATTGAATTTCTAATTTCAGAGTTTGTTCACACAGGCACACGTAGCTTTGTAAGTGGATTTTACTAAATAAGTAATAACACAAATCCTTTATAAAAGTTTTCAGTAGAACAACAAAAAAGAAAAAAAAACACTTTAACTCATTTTATAAGGCCAGCACAATCTTGATATTCACATTTAAAGAGGATGTAAATTATAAGGCACCTTCATGAATATAAATGCCAACATTTTAAATATTAGTGCTTAGGAAGGTATTAAAAGGAAAAAATAGTTGGTTTAACTTCAAAAATCAATCATTGTAACTCATCACATTTACAGAATAAGGAGAAATTATGGTTGTGCTGACAGAAAAGCATTTTATAAAAAAATTATACAAATACTAGTAAACTGGTATTGCTATACCATTATGACACAGAGTCAAATGCTTCATAATAGTGAAGCAAAAAGCATCACTAGAGATAGAGAACATTTGATAATGATAAAAGTGTCAACAAAGGAGGAAGAAATAGCAGTTCTAAATTTGTAGCATCTGATAACAGCATTAAAATAAATAAAGCAAAAACTGTTTGAAATACAAGGAGAGAGAAAAGTCCACGTAGGAGATTAACACATCTCATGACTGGAACAAGCAATTTTTGAGAAAAAGCTGCTTACTGGATTGCAGTCAGTTGCAGTCTTCAGCTGCAGCCCTTTCAGAATCCACTGTGGCATTTAAGCTCAAGACATACTATAACTGAGCACCAATAGCCAATAATCAAGCATGGGGTGGGTGTGGGACAGGTATTAAGATCTAAACATTTTTGCCTACCAGCGTCTTGTTTTTGGGAAATTCTTATGCTTTAAGTTCCTTTTGGGTTGGCCAAGATTTTCTCAGAGCTGCACTGAGAAATCTCTCCAATCCTCTCTTCTCCACTGAGTATCACATGTATCAGTCTTGCATTGTTATCTAAAGGGTTTTGCTAACTGTTCCTGCTTCCTCTTTTATTTTTCATAGACATTTTCATAGATACATTTCTTGTATCTCTTACTCTACCTTGGTGTCTGCTTCTCTGTACTAGGAGTGGTCTGAGAAAGCAGGTGCTAAGATGAGGCTTTGGGGGCATGGATCACTTATCACTCAGCTGGAAAGGAAGACCCTATTTTGAGTGGTATGTTGGATATGAACAGATCCTAGCGTAAGATGGCAGGCCACTTTCACCAATGGTGACTTGGGAAAATGTTCCAGTGGAGAATACCATGTTGGATTTAATGATTCTAGTGTTTGAAAGATGCATAGAAAACAAAGCATACTAGTTCAGTGAGACTGGCAGGCTATTATAGACAACTGGCCCTACAAAACGATAGTGAGAAGCTGCATTTGAATAACAAACAAAGGCTAAGAGCCTTTAGCAATTTACAAAGAGACTTGTCTCCCACAGTGAAAGAGTGGACACAGCTAAGGAGTAAATTCAGGATTTAGTACTTAGGGTCACAGACTTTCAAAGGAAATTAAATGCTCAACCAAATAAAAATCTGTTGTGCTAAGGTCAGCATCCTGGTTGTTAACAACAGGAACCCCAGAAAATAGAATGGAGACATCTGGGTGGATGACCAAAGGATTGTGACTCTGCAGAGTCCCTGAACTCAGAGATGTCAGAGGTATCCCAGCCTTCCTGATTAAGAGCTAATGTTTTACCTGTGCAAGAAGACACCACAAAAATATTACCCCTGTAAAGCAACAGGTATTCTCCTCAGAAGCAGCTCCCACCTCCTCTCTCTTGTCAGGCCAATAGCCAGTATCACATCTCTCTAGTACCTGGCTAGGGACTTGTGGGCCTGAAAGAGGAGAGATTACACCCCAAAAGAGCTGCAAAAATTACCTTGCATGTACAAGCAAGAGCTAGGGGAGTACCTTTAGCTGTGTGCTTTATATAAAGGGAGCTAGATCATAAAACTGGATAAGCAGTAATTCATTGACAGAGCACTCTGTAGCAATATGGGATTTAATACTCTGGCAGGCCCCAGGGGATGGGGCAAACTCAGGTTGGATATTAGAAGCCCAAAGAAAGCAATAACCCACAGTGAGCAAAATTGAAATACCTGCGTTGCCATGGCAGACAGTGGAGGAAATGATTAAAAGGTTGAGGAGCGTAAACATGCTGGAAAAGATTATTTATGTAAGGCCAGACCCACTAGAGGAATGTTTCATGAGAGGGTCCAGAAAACACATTATTCACCTGGGCCTAACTCTCCATCAGACACAGTAGTCACAGTGCCTAGGACCCACAACAATTTAGGGGCCCACAAAAATGTTTTCTTTTAAAATCAGAAGAAAAAAACAACTTTTAGGTCAAAGAAAATGCTTTAATGTATAATATTAGTATTTTTGTATTTATACCAGTAAAAATATAATTTTTAATACTTTATTAAAGTATTAAAAATTATATTTTTACTGGTATAAATACAAAAATAAATATAAATAAATAAATGTAAATACAATAAAGAATTGCATTATGATTTTCATGGGCCGATGATGCAGTTCTTCATTGTGGGCTGGGAATGATGATAGAGATGATCACAGCATTGTGCTCGTTAATAGTAATAGGAACAATGGTGCTGCAAAGCAGGTGGCACACTAAATTACCAAAGGCACAGGCCATAATTATCATAATAACCTACAAAGTTGGAGGAATAGCCACAAAGCTTGACCTCCAGAGAATTCTGGAGACAGTTAATAGAATATGGGATCCCTATTGCAAAAGAAATGGACATTCAATATTGGTACTGTTTAACGTCTCAAATTTTATTATTGTTATTTTTATATATCTTTTTTTTTTTATTATACTTTAAGTTCTGGGATCATGTGCCGATCTTGCAGGATTGTTACATAGGTATACACATGCCATTGTGGTTTGCTGCCTCCATACCCCTGTCACCTACATTAGGTTTTTCTCCCAATGTTATCCTTCCCCAGTATCCCATCCCCCTGCTATCCCTGCCCTAGCCCCCCACAGCCCAACAGACCCCAGTGTGTGATGTTCCCCTCCCTGTGTCCATGTGTTCTCATTGTTCAGCACCCACCTATGAATGAGAACATGCAGTGTTTGGTTTTCTCTTCTTGTGTCAATTTGCTGAGAATGATGGTTTCCAGCTTCATCCACGTTCCTGAAAAGGATGTGAACGAATTGTTTTTTATGGCTGCATAGTATTCTATGGTGTATATGTGCCACATTTTCTTTATCCAGTCTATCATTGATGGGCATTTGGGTTGGTTCCAGGTCTTTGCTATTGTAAACGGTGCCACAATGAACATATGTGTGCATGTGTCTTTATAATAGAACGATTTATAATCCTTTGGGTATATACTCAGTAATGGGATTGCTGGGTCAAATGGTATTTCTATTTCTAGATCCTTGAGGAATCGCCACACTGCCTTCCACAATGGTTGAACTAATTTACACTTCCACCAACAGTGTAAAAGTGTTCCTATTTCTCCACATCCTCTCCAGCATCTGTTGTCTCCAGATTTTTTTTTTTTTTTTTTTTTTTTGAGACAGAGTTTCCCTCTTGTTACCCAGGCTGGAGTGCAGTGGTGCGATCTCGGCTCACTGCAACCTCTGCCTCCTGGGTTCAAGCAATTCTCCTGCCTCAGCCTCCCAAGTAGCTGGGACTACAGGCGCACGCCACCGTGCCCAGCTAATTTTTGTATTTTTTAGTAGAGACGGGGTTTCCCCATGTTGACCAGGATGGTCTCGATCTCTTGACCTTGTGATCCACCCGCCTTGGCCTCCCAAAGTGCTGCGATTATAGGCGTGAGCCACCGCACCCGGCCCAGATTTTTTAATGATCACCATTCTAACTGGCGTGAGATGGTATCTCAATGTGGTTTTGATTTGCATTTCTTTAATGACCAGCATTTTTTCATGTTTGTTGGCCGCATAAATGTCTTCTTTTGAAAAGTATCTGTTCATATCCTTTGCCCACTTTTTGATGGGGTTGTTTCTTTCTTGTAAATTTGTTTTAGTTCTTTATAGATTCTGGATATTAGCCCTTTGTCAGATAGATAGCTTGCAAAAATTTTTTCCCATTCCGTTGGTTGCCAGTTCCACTCTAATGATTGTTTCTTTTGCTGTGCAGAAGCTCTTAAGTTTAAGTAGATCCCATTTGTCTACTTTGGCTTTCGTTGCCATTGCTTTTGGTGTTTTAGTCATGAAGTCCTTGCCTATGCCTATGTACTGAGTGGTATTGCCGACATTTTCTTCTAGGGTTTTAATAGTGTTAGGTCTTATGTTTAAATCTTTAATCCATCTGGAGTTAATTTTTGAATAAGGTGCAAAGAAGGGGTCCAATTTTAGCTTTCTGCACGTGGCTAGCCAGTTTTCCCAATACCATTTATGAAACAGGGAATCCTTTCCCCACTGCCTGTTTTTGTCAGGTTTGTCAAAAATCAGATGGTTGTAGATGTGTGGTGTTACTTCTGAGGCCTCTGATCTGTTCCATTGGTCTATATCTCTGTTTTGGTACCAGTACCATGGTGTTTTGATTACTGTAGCCTTGTAATATAGTTTGAAGTCAGGTAGCATGATGCCTCCAGCTTTGTTCTTTTTCCTTACAATTGTCTTGGCTATTTGGGCTCTCTTTTGGTTCCGTATGAAGTTTAAGGTGTTTTTTTCCAGTTCTGTGAAGAAGGTCAATGGTAGCTTGGTGGGGATGGCATTGAATCTATAAATTGCTTTGGGCAGTATGGCCATTTTCACAATATTCATTCCGCCTAACCATGAGCATGTTTTTCCATTTGTGTCCTTTCTTATTCCCTTGAGCAGTGGTTTATAGTTCTCCTTGAAGAGGTCCTTCACATCCTTTGTTAGGTGTATTCCTAGGTATTTCATTCTCTTTGTAGCAATTGTGAATGGGAGTTTGCTCATGATTTGACTTTCTGTTTGTCTGTTATTGGTGTATAGGAATGCTTGTGATTTTTGTCCATTGATTTTGTATCCTGAGAGTTTGCTGAAATTGCTTATCAGCTTAAGGAGATTTTGGGCTGAGACAATGGGGTCTTCTAAATATACAATCATGTCAACTACAAATAGAGACAATTTGACTTCCTCTTTTCCTAATTGAATACCCTTTATTTCTTTTTCTTCCCTGATTGCTCTGGCTAGAACTTCCAATACTATGTAGAATAGGAGTGGTGAGAGAGGGCACCCTTGTCTAGTGCCAGTTTTCAAAGGGAAGGCTTCCAGTTTTTGTCCTTTCAGAATATTGGCTGTGGGTTTGTCATAAATAGCTTCTATTATTTTGGAATACATTCCACTGATACCTAGTTTATTGAGAGTTTTTAGCATGAAGGGCTGTTGAATTTTGTTGAAGCCCTTCTCTACATCTATTGAGATAATCATGTGATTTGTCTTTGGTTCTCTTTATGTGATGGGTTACATTTATAGATTTCTGTATGTTGAACCAGGCTTGCATCCCAGGGATGAAGCTGACTTGATTGTGATGGATAAGCTTTTTGATGTGCTGGTGCATTCAGTTTGCCAATATTTTACTGAAGATTTTTGCAATGATGTTCGCCATGAATATTGGCCTGAAATTTTCTTTTTAAGTTGTGTCTCTGCCAGGTTTTAGTATCAGGATGATGTTGGTCTCATAAAATGATTTGGGAAGGATTCCCTCTTTTTGTATTGTTTGGAATAGTTTCAGAAGGAATGGTACCAGCTCCTCTTTGTATGTCTGGTAGAATTCAGCTATGAACCCATCTGGTCCTGGACTTTTTTTGGTTGGTAGGCCTCACCTTCAGACCTTGTTATTGGTCTATTCAGGGATTTAACTTCTTCCTGGTTTAGTCTTGGAAGGGTGTAAGTGTCCAGGAATTTATCCAGTTCTTCTATATTTACTGGTTTATATGCGTAGAGTTGTTTGTAGTAATCTTTGATGGTAGTTTGTATTTCTGTGGAATTGATGGTGATATCCCCTTTATCATTTTTTATTGCATCTGTTTGATTCTTCTCTCTTCTTTTTTATTAGTCTGGCTAGTGGTCTATCTATTTTGTTGATCTTTTCAAAAAACCAGCTCCTGGATTTATTGATTTTTTTTTGAAGGGTTTTTTTGTGTCTCTGTCTCCTTCAATTCTGCTCTGATCTTAGTTATTTCTTGTCTTTTGCTAGCTTTTGACTTTGTTTGATCTTACTCCTCTAGTTTTTTTAATTGTGATGATAGGGTGTCAATTTTAGATCTTTCCTCATTTCTCATGTGGGGAGTTAGTGCTGTAAATTTCCCTCTAGACATTGCTTTAAATGTGTCCCAGAGATTCTGGTACATTGTGTCTTCATTCTCATTGCTTTCGAAGAACATCTTTATTTCTGCCTTCATTTCGTTATCTATTCGGTAGTCATTCACGAGCAGGTTGTTCAGTTTCCATATAGTTGTGCAGTTTTGAGTGAGTTTATTAATCCTGAGTTCTAATTTGATTGCACTGTGGTCTGAGAGGCCTGTTGTTATTATTTCTGCTCTTTTTCATTTGCTAAGGAGTGATTTACTTCCAATTGTGTGGTCAGTTTTAGAATAAGTGAGATATGGTGCTGAGAAGAATGTGTATTCTGTTGATTTGGGGTGGAGAGTTCTGTAGATGTCTATTAGGTCTGCTTGATTCAGATCTGTATTCAAGTCCTGGATATCCTTGTTAATTTTCTGTCTTGTTGATCTGTCTAATATTGACAATGGAGTGTTAAAGTCTCCCATTATTATTCTGTGGGAGCCTAAGTCTCTTTGTAGCTCATTAAGAACTTGCTTTATGTATCTGGGTGCTCCTCTGTTGGGTGCATATATATTTAGGATTGTTAGCTCTTCTTGTTGCATTGATCCTTTTACCATTATGTAACGCCCTTCTTTGTCTCTTTTGATCTTTGTTGGTTTGAAGTCCGTTTTATCAGAGACTAGGATTGCAACCCCTGCTTTTTTTTGCTTTCCATTTGCTTGGTAAATCTTCCTCCAACCCTTTGAGTCTGTGTGTGTGTCTTTACATGTGAGATGGGTCTCCTGAATACAGCACACCAAAAAATGGGTCTTCGTTTTTTATCCAATTTGCCAGTCTGTGTCTTTTGATTTGTATTTTGCCTGTTTACATTTAAGGTTAATATTGTTATGTGTGAATTTGATCTTGCCATTTTGATACTAGCTGGTTGTTCATCACATAAACAGAACCAAAGACAAAAACCACATGATTTTCAATAGATGCAGAGAAAGCCTTCAAGAAAATTCAACAGCGCTTTACGCTAAAAATTCTTAATAAACTGGGTATTGATGGAACATATCTCAAAATAACAAAAGCTATTTATGACAAACCCATAGCCAATATCATGGTTAACATCAGCCAGGCTCTGACATTGGCCACTCCAGTCTGGCACAATGGATACACAAACAGAATTGCTGTGATGGCGGTGCTGGAGGCTGTTCATGGGCCTAACCACACATGATCCTAATTACCAAGTATGATGTAACTACTTCCTCTTCCAAATGTCCAACCTGTCCAGTCTTCTAGCCACAGAGTCCCCATTCCCATTTTTTAAGGAGATCATCTCTCAAAAAGACCAATCAACTACTTGTTAGCATATTGATTATTTTGTACCACTCTGAAAGGGGTAGTGACTCATTTTGATTAGAAAAGACACATTTTCTCAGAATGGATTCACTGAGTGATAAAGAGAGTTGGATCCATCTGTTGGTAGAATGCATGAGTTCAGAAACCTCAGTGTTGCTCCTAGTGATCTTGGGGAGTTTGTGCTTCCTATTTCTATAACTTTGGACTCTGTGAATTTAGAGGTTGTGTTTCCCAAAGGGGGAATGCTTACATTGTTGAAATGTGAGCTACGGCTACCACCAGTGACCAGGTTTCAGTGCCAAGTGATCCAGCAGACAAGAAAAAATAATCCCCATCCTGACAGGGAAAGGAGAGCTGCTGTTATACAGTAAGATTAGGAAGGAATATATTTGGCACTCAAGTGATCTACCTGGGTGTCTCTTGGTACTCCTTTTTTAGTACCACCTGAGTACTAGTACTACCTGAGGTGCTAGCTCAGGGTGAGGGCAATCTGCAATGGAATGTAGAGGAGAAAGACCATGACGATCATTTGTGGCTTCAAGAATGGCTATAGTTATAGACACTAGAGTCCCACTGCTAATCTTCTTATAAGTTTTCTCCAGAAAAAAGAAGCCCTCTACAAAGGAAGAATAGATGCTCTTAGAACTTATCAGAAAATATGATCTGAGCTGTGAAAGGGTGTGCTGTGGTGGATACCATGCCACACTGCCCACATCCCCATTGTAGCAGTGAAGTTTTCTAACTTCTGAGAGTGATGCCGAGCAACAAGATTTCACCTTCACCCCAACTTGGGATAATACTGAAGGGCCATGTTGGTTTCAGATCTCCTGGTGCAGCTGGCTGAGGCCTGTATTGTGATTGCCTCATAACCCACCTCCTCCCTCTGTTCAATCTTGCTTTCTTCTTTTTCATCATTGGCAATGCTATCCTGGAGCTGGTTTGTACTGGATTATGGGAGCCTATTGTTAATGTTGCAGGGATTTTACAAGCTGGTTGATGTCAAGTTGACAGCTTAAAATCAGTCATGGTATTTATACCATGGACCTCAGCAAACCCTGCAAATCAGCAAAACCAACATGCCGCTGCCAACAGGTGTTGATCACAAGAGCACTCCATAATAAAATTCCTATATGCTAATCAGTGTCTGGGTCTGCATCCCAGGGAATCTCTTTTCTGACACACATATTCAGGTGGTAATGGATCTTTATATCAACAACCTCATACATAGCAATGAGGCACAAGAAGAGGTCCTTGATTAAATGGACAAATTCAAATCAGAGCTTAGTAAGAAGACAAAGTGGCTTGCAAAATCAGCATGACAAACTCATTTTGGTTTGCCCAAGACTTTCTTGGATTTAGTGTGGAAAGTCCCATATCCCAGGAAGATCCCACATCCTTGTGGTCCCAGGTAAACTGGGACTGTTGGTCACCCTAGTATGTAAGTAGGAACCTAGAGCAGGGAAAGCAAAGCCTCAGGTGTGGGACTGATTGCTAAGTAGGGCAGATGTTTTGAGGTAGCATGGGAAAGATGTATTTGGAGAGACTAGGGATGGCTGTAGGTAGTAGTCTGATCAAGTGGGCCTAGACTTCTAAGAAGAATGCATGTGGGCATGGGGCTGGATTCAAGGTCAGGACTCTGGTACCCCAGAGTATTATTAGCAAGATCAGGACTCTAGTACCCCAGAGTATTAGCAAGATCAGGACTCTAGTACCCCAGAGTATTAGCAATTTCCTGCTCTACTACTCCCAGTGATGGAGTAGTAGAGCAGGAAATTGAAAAAAAAAATAACACAATGCAGCCTTTTAGATACTGGAACTAGAATTCAGGCAATGGCTTAATCACAAGGAACTATATGTGAGCCTAATGTCTAGAAGCTATGGATAGTTTGAGGTAGGACAATTTCTTAAACTGGGTCGATTCAGAGCTGCTTGAGTCTGGAGCAAAGCTGAACTTATACGAGAAACTAAATGGCCCTTTCTTTAGATTTTAGGTAGCTTTGGTAACTGCAAATGAGTACTGAGGTTCTTTTTCACAACGTTCAGAGATCTATGAGATCTCTATTCTATGAGAGTGGAAACTGAGACCCTGTCTTAGGTAATAAGTTCCAGAGTCTGGGACTCAAGTTTATACAGAATACAATTCATGTCATAAATCCAAATGCATCATCTATTGCAGTGAGGCCATGGCCAAATCAGAATTAATTCTCAATGTTGTAATCAACCACAAGGTACGCTATCTCTTTACAACCCTCTGCTCTCCAACAGGAAACACCAGCCAGGCTGGAGGCTTGGCAGACATTTCCTTCATCGTCTTTGTTCTTATTCTCCCTTTTTAAGCTTTCCCAACTCCTTGCTAATAGAATATTTCAAATTTTGACACCTGGCATTTTAATTTTAATTTTCCTAGTCTAGAATAAAAACTCTGGTCAAATACAAGTGACATTTATAAGTATCAATATTCAAAAGCGTTTTATAATATTATGGCTAAATTGATGATTATTCTCTCTATTGGACAATAGTCTCTTGAGTCAGAAATTTATTTTATCTTGGTAGTAATAAAACTCAGGATTGTTCTGGGATAGCAAAGAATGAAACTAACCAACCAATGAGAGTGGATGTAGAAAGTGGCTCATAACTAATGCATTAAGTTTGTGTTCTTTCCTCTACCCATATACCCGACTCTATTGTGGGGAGGAAGGCTGCACAGTAAGATGTTGGACTGTCATAGAGAGAGAAGAAACATTAAAGATCTCCAATATTTCACCGCAAGAGAGCTGAGTCCAGAGACATAACTGCTTTAAGCAGCTATTGCCAGGTTAGTGAGTATCCCACTTCATAAATTGAAAATGATTGCATTGTCCCTATGGAACATTGGTGCACACAGTTCTTGGGGTATTTACTACTATTGTGGCAGCACATTTTAGTTTAAAGAGGCTTTTGTGGACTGGTTCGATAAGACTTGCTCTTTCGTAAGATATTCTGAGCATCCCAAAACTCCCCTACAGACAAATTTGAACACTGGAAACTGCCTACTGTATGTTCAGGTATGTGTGTGAAGTATGTATTGAGGGCTGTCAGCCACAGGAGACACTCTTACCCCCTGGCCCATATACTGGGCAAGAAACCCAAATCTTTCTACCAGTTCACACAAAACAAAAAGTGCAAAATTTCTGGAAACTGAAACTTTTGTTCAAGTAATAGGATTACTAAATATGTGATGTTTAGAATTTCCTAGGCGAGATCCTATGAGAAGGATCTACTTAGAAACATGTTCATCTCCACCAAGACTGAGAAGTGGCAGGGACAAGAACTTATATAGATCATCTACAGGCTAAACACTTTCTCTTCTGAGTTTAGTAATCCTATCAACAACGCTATATTCATACAACCATGCAAAATATGTGGTGGGTTTGAACCCTAGTTTTTCTAACTTCAAAACCTACATTTGGCACAGCCGCATCCACTTCTCCAATCATTTGATTTGTTAATTGGGTAGAGGTGGTAGAAACCTGAGTCATGTGATAACGTCTACAATGCTATGAATTCTTACTGCATCAGCAAGTGACAGGTAAGCCTGCAAAGCTGATATTGCTTCAGTTTTGATGAAATTGGAAAAGAAATCCAACTCTAAAAATAAATTAAGGCTGAAACTTTTGAATTTCTGAGGTTGCACAAAATAATGAAAAGAAAATAAGCAGTGGGATATTCTTTCACTAAGAACACTAATATAATTCTTGTATTGCTTTTCATGGTTGAGGGGGTGGGTGCTGATGTTTAGTCCTTTCCCACCTCACTCCTACTCTCAGATATTTGGGGGGTGTGTGCGTGTGTGTGTGTGTTTTTGAGACAGAGCCTTGCTCTGTCGCCCAGGCTGAAGCCCAGTGGTTCTATCTCGGCTCACTACAACCTCCGCCTCCTGGGTTCAAGTGATTCTCCTGCCTCAGCCTCCCGAGTAGCTAGGATTACAGGTATGTGCCACCATGCCTGGCTAATTTTTTTTTTTGTATATTTGGTAGAGACAGACTTTCACCATATTGGCCAGCCTGGTCTTGAACTCCTGACCTGTGATCCGCCTGCCTCAGCCTACCAAAGTGCTGGGATTACAGGTGTGAGCCACTGCCTTTGTCTTTCAATACCCTAAGAGAGGCTTAGCATAAAATTTGAGAATTCAGTCAATCCTTTTTCTGGTCAGAAATTATTCAAACAATCATCTTAGAAGATCATCTAAATGATAACTGAAGAAGATCTCTTCTAGGGAAGAAAATAGTCCTTCATCTAAGTTTTCAAATTTGTTGGCACAAAGTTTTTCATAATAATTTGTATTATTGCTAAATCTGCAATGCACTCCCTTATATTCTAAACATGATTATCTGTGGCCGGGCGCAGTAGCTCATGCCTGTAATCCCAGCACTTTGGGAGGCCGAGGCAGGCAGATCACGTGAGGTGAGGAGTTCGAGACCAGCTTTGCCAACATGGTGAAACCCCATCTCTACTAAATATACAAAAATTAGCCAGGTGTGGTGGTGGGCGCCTGTAATCTCAGCTACTTGGGAGGCTGAGGCAGAATCGCTTGAACCCAGGAGGCAGAAGTTGCAGTGAGCTGAGGTTGCACCACTGCACTCCAGCCTGGGTGGCAGAGCAAGACTTAGTCTCAAAAAAAAAAAAAAAAAAAATGAGAAAAATTATTTGTGCCTATTCTCTCTTTTTGTCTCATCAAAACTGTGCTGATGTTATTAATGTTTCTATTTATCTGTTTACTCATTTTTAGACTAGCGTCTTTTTCTGAGCTCAGGCTGGAGTGCAGTTCACTCAAATTCCTGACTTCAAGTGATCCTCCCACTTTGGTCTCCCAAAGTGCTTGGATTACAGGTGTGAGCCCCCATGCCCAGCCTATTAATGCTTTTAAAAACTCGACCTTTCACTTTCTAGATTCTTCCTACTGTGTCTTTGTTTTCATTTAATTATTTTCTGCTTTTACCTTTATCATTTCCCTCCTACTTGCTTCCGGGTTGTCATGTTATTTTTCTAATTCCTCAAGTTGTTTGCTTAGACGATTAATTTTTAGTTCTTCTATTTTCTTTAATATGCACTTAAAATAAGTTTTCCTGTGGGTAGCACATTAGCTGTATCTCATAAACTTTGATATAAGTGTTTTAAGTCACTGTTATTTTAAAAATATTTTCTAATTTTGTGTTTGTTGGAAGCATTTTAATATTTTATGTACAGAAGATTTGTAGTTATATTTTTTGCAGTTTCTAGTTTAATTTTTTAGAGATCACAGTGTTTCTAATATCAGTTCTTTGAAATTAGTTGAGATATATTTTGTGTATGTGGTCACTTTTCTTTCCACAGGCACTTGGGAAGATGTGAGATGTCTAATTCTTGGGTGCAGTGGTCTATACATGTTCATTATACTAAGTTCATTCAATTGTGATATTCTTCAATCTTTGATAATTTTACAGATTGTTTTGGTCTGTTGCTAGCAATTACTAAGATAAGTCCACTAAAGTTTTGTGTAATTACAGAACTGGAGTTTGCCAGTTGCTCCTTCAGATTTTTCAGTTTTTACTTTATGTAATTTGAAGTCCTTTTGTTCGGTACATAAAAGGTCATAATTGTTAAACCTTCTTGGTAGATCATAATATTATCCTATAATGTCTTTCCATAGCCCTGTGTCTGCCTTTTGGCATAAAATCTGTTTTGTTCATTATTAAGTTCTACTGCTTTCTTTTGGTTAACATTTCCTAGGTATGTCTTTTTTCACCCTTTACTTTCAACCATAGTGTGTCCTCAAACTTTAGATGCTGCTTGTATAAATGGCATAGAGATGAACTGTTTTTTAACCAAGGGTAACAGTTTTCTTTGTGTTTGGATTAAAGAGTCCTGTTTATATGTTTTGTAATCATTTATGTGCTTGAATTTATATTTATCATTTCGTTTTATGCTCTTCACTTGTTCTATGTTCTCTCTCTCCCTCTTTGTCTTTCTTCCTTTCTTGCTTTCTTTTGGCTTTGACTGAATTTTTGTTATTGTTTTTTTTCCCTCTACTAATTGTAAATTTTTGCACTCTATGTCTATTCTTTTGTGTTATTCTTGGAATTTTAACATTTTCTTAACAAATTCCAAAGTTTGTCAATACTGTTATCCTTTTCTTGATCATTGTAAAAGCTTAGAGTTATAATCTATAACTCTGATCATCCCCATCTCCACCTATATATTATTGTTTTCCAGTGTTTTGGCTTTAATTTATAATCTTACAAGGTAATCAACATTATTATTATAACATTTGTTTTTGTTTTGTTTTTTGTTTGAGATGGAGTCTCACTCTGTTGCCCAGGCTGGAGTGTAGTGATGCTATCTCGGATCACTGCAGCTCTGCCTCCCGGGTTCAAGTGATTCTCCTGTCTCAGTCTCCAAATAGTGGGACTACAGGTGTGTGCCACCACACCCAGCTAATTTTTATATTTTTCAGTAGAGGTGGAGTTTCACCATGTTGGCCAGGATGGTCTTGATCTCTGACCTCGTGATCTGCTCACCTCAGCCTCCCAAAGTGCTGGGATTACAGGTGTGAGCCATTGTGCCTCGCGACATTTGTTTTTATTTATTCACATATTTATCTTCTTGGCTCACCATTTTTTTTTCATCTCAGTTCTTCCATCTGGATTCATTTTTATTCTTCCTGGAATATATTCTTTTGAACTTCTCTTAGAAATAATTTCTAAGTTTTAGTTTATCAGAAAATGGGTTTTGTACTTGTTGTTAAAAAATAGTCTCATAGATATTTATGTCTAGGTTTACAGTTGATTTTTAAAATTTTAGATAAATTTAGGGAATAAAAGTGCAGTTTTGTAGCATGGCCATATTGAAGTAGAGAATTGTGGGATTTCGTTGTAACTACCACCCAAATAGTATCCACTGTATCCATTAAGTAATTTTTCATCCTCCACTCCCTTTCAATCACCTACAGTTCTGGGTCCTCAGGGTGTCAGTCTACACTCTATGTTTACATGTACACATTATTTAGCTCCCACTTATGAAGTAGAATATGCAGTATTTAACTTTCTGAGTTATTTCACTTAAGATAATAGCCTCCAATTCCATCCACATTGCTGCAAAAGACATGATTTCATTCTTTTTGATGGCTGAGTAGTATTCCTGTGTGTGTGTGTGTGTGTGTGTATCACATTTTCTTCATCCAGTGTTCTGTTGATGGACACATAGGTTGATTCCATTTCTTTGCTATTGTGTATAACACTGCTATAAACATAAGAGTGCCAGTATCTTCCTGATATAAAGATTTATTTTCCTGTGAGTATATACCCAGTTGCAGGATTGCTAGATTGAATGGTAGTTCTATTTTTAGTTTTTGAGGTATCTCCATACTGTTTTCCATAGAGACTGTACTAATTTACATTCCCAACAACAGTATATAAGCATTTTCTTTTCTCCACATCCTCACCAATATCTTTTTTTTTTTTCACTTTTTAAAGATATCCATTCTGACTGATGTAAGATCGTGTCTCATTTTGGTCTTAATTTGCATTTCTCTGATGATTAGTAGTGTTGAACATTTTTTCACGTTTGTTGGCAATTTGTATGTCTTCTTTTGAAAAATGTCTGTTCATGTCCTTTGCCCACTTTTTAATGGGGTTATTTTGTTGTTGAGCTGCTTGAATTCCTTGCAGGTTTGGATATCAGTCCTTTGATGCATAGTTTGCAAATATTTGCTACCATTCTTAAGGTTTTCTGTTCACTCTATTGATTATTTCTTTTTCTTTGCACAAGCTTTTTAATTTGATTAAGGCCTATTCATCTATTTTTGTTTTTGTTGTATTTGCCTTTGAGGTCTCACTCATGAATTATTTGCCTAGGCCAGTGTCAGAAGAGATTTTCCTAGGTTTTCTATTTTTGTAGTTTCAGGTCTTAAGTTAATTTTTGTATAAGGTGACAGATGGGGGTCCAATTTCATTCTTTTATATATGGCAATTCAGTTTTCCCAGCACCATTTATTGAATAGGGTGTCCTTTTCCCAGTGCATGTTTTTGTGTACTTTGTCAAAGATCTATAGGCATGTGGCTTTATTTCTGGGTTCTCTATTCTGTTCTATTAATCTATATGTCTATTTTTATACCAGCACCATGCTGTTTTGGTTACTATGGTCCTGTAGCCTAATTTGAAGTCAGGTAATGTGAGGCCTCCAACTTTGTTCTTTGCTTAGGATTGTTTTGGCTATTTGGGCTGTTCGTTGGTTCCATATGAATTGTAGGATTATTTTTCTAATTCTTTGAAAAATGACATTGGTATTTTGATAGGAATTGAATTAAATTTGTAGATTGCTTTGGGCAGTATGGTCATTTTAACAATGTTGACTCTTATGATCCATAAGCATGAAATGTTTTTCTGTTTGTTTGTGTCACCTACAATTTCTTTCTTTAGTGTTTTGTAGTTTTCCTTGTAGAGATCTTTCACTTTCTTGGTTAAATATATTCCTAGGTGGGTTTTTTTTTTTGTTTTTTGTTTTGGTAGCTATTATAAATGGGTTTGACTTTTTGATTTGGCTGTGGGCTTGGTTGTTATTGGTGTTTAGATATGCTACTGATTTTTGTACCTTGACTTTGTATCCTGAAACTGTACTGAATTTGTTCATCAACTTTAGGAGTCTTTTGGAGGACTCCTTAGGTGTTTCTAGGTATAAGATTATATACTCAGCAAACAGATAATTTGACTTTCTCTTTTCCAATTTGGATGCCTTTTATTTCTTTATCTTGCCTGATTGCTCTTGCTAAAACTTCCAATACTATGTTGAATAGGAGTGGTGAAAGTGGGCATCCTTATCTTGTTTTGGTTCTTAGGGGAAATGCTTCCAAGTTGTGCCCATTCAGTATGATGTAGCTGTGGGTTTGTCATAGATGGCTTTTATTATTTTGAGGTATGTTCCTTCTACACCTTATTTGCTGAGGGCCTTTTATTATGAAGAGATACTGAACTTTATCAGATGCTTTTTTATGCATCAATTGAGATAGTTTTTGTTTTTAATTCTGTTTATGTGGTGACTCACATTTATTGATTTGCAAATGTTGAACCATCCTGGCATCCCTAGAATAAGACCCACTTGATTGTGGTGGATTATCTTTTTGATGTGCTGTTGGATTCAGTTTGCTAGTATTTTATTGAGGACTTTTGCATCTTTGTTCATGAGGGATATTAGTTTCTAGTTTTCTTTTTTTGTTGTGTCCTTGTCTGGCTTTGGTATTAGGGTGTTGCTGGCTTTGTAGAATTAGTTAGAGAGAATTTCTTCCTCCTCATGTGTTTGGAAGAGTTTCAGGAGGACTGGTACCGGGACTTTTTTTTACAGAATAGAATTCAGCTGTGAGTCCATTTCATCCTGGGATTTTTGCTGTTTTGGGGAGACTTTTTTTTACTGATTCAATCTCACTAGTCATTATTAGTCTGTTCAGGATTTCTATTTGTTTGTGGTTCAATCTTGGGGTATGTTTGCAAGAATTTATCAGTTTCCCCTAGGTTTTCTAGTTTGTGGGTGTATAGCTGTTCTTAGTAGTCTCTGAGAAGCTGTTTTGTATTTCTGTAGTATCAATTGTAGTGACTCCTTTTTCATTTCTGATTATGTTTATTTAGATCTTCTCTCTTCTTGGTTAGTCTAGCTAGCCTATCAATTTTATCACTACAAAGAACCAACTTTTTGTTTCATTGATTGTATTCTTTTGTTCTCAATTTGATTTAGTTCTGCTCTGATCTTTGTTAGTTCTTCTTTTCTGCTAGCTTTGTGTTTGGTTTGTTCTTGTTTTTCTAGCTCCTTAAGGTGAGATGTTAGGTTGTTAATCTGTGGTTTTTCTATTCTTTTGGCTTAGGCATTTAACACTATAAACTTCCCTCTTAGGACTGCTTTTGGTGTATCCCAGAGGTTTTGATATGTTGTGCCTCCATTTTCACTTGTTTAAAAAAAAAATTCAATTTTCATCTTAATTTTGTCATTTGCCCAAAAATCATTCAGAAATAGGTTGTTTTATTTCCATATATTTGTATAATTTTGAGAGCTCCTCTTGGCGTTAACTTCTAGTTTTATTCCACTGTGGTCTCAGAAAATAGTTGGTATGATTTTAATTTTTGAAAATTTATTTAGACTTGTTTTTGACCTAATAAACCGTCTGTCTTGGAGAATGTTCCATGTACTGATGAGAAGTATGTATATTCTTCTATTGGGTAGAATGCTTTTAAAATGTCTGTTAGGTTCTTTAGGTCTAAATTTTAGGCCCAGTGTTTCTTGGTTGATTTTCTGTCTCAGTGATCTGTTTAGTGCTGTCAGTGGAATGTTGAGGCCCCACAACCACTATGATTGTATCGTTGTCTATGTCTTTATTTGGGTCAAATAATGTTTGTTTTGTGAATATGGGTGCTACAGTCAGTGGTTGGGTACATACTTGTTTGGAATTGTTACATCTTTTTGAATTAATCCCTTTCTCATTATATAATGAATTTACCTTTTTTTAAAACTGCTATTGGTTTAAAGTCTATTTTATCTGATATAACTTCTCCTGCTCAATTTTGCTTTCTGTTTGTATGCAGTATCTTTTTCCACCCCTTTACCTTCAGTCTGTGTCTTCACCAATAAGGTGAGTTCTTATAAGGAGCATATAGTTGATTCATTTTTTTTTTTAAAAAAGATTTTGTGGGCACATAGTAGCCGTACATATTTATGGGTTACATGAGATGTTTTGATACAGACATGTAACATGTAACAATCATGTCAGAGCAAATGGGGTATCCATTACCTCAAGCATTTATCCTTTGTGTTACAAACAATCCAATTATACTCTTTAAGTTATTTTTAAATGTACAATGAAATTATTTTTGTCTATAGTCAGACACCCTGTTGTGCTAGCAAATCTTATTTCTTCTTTCTAATTATTAGAAATAATTAGGTCTTATTATAACAATTGTAGAAATACTAGGTCTTATTTATTCTAATATTTTGTACCCATTACCCCACTTCCTATTCACCCTCCCATCCAGCCTTTGTTAACCATCCTTCTATTCTCTAACTTTATTAGTTCAATTGTTTTAAATTTTAGCTCTCCCAAATGAGTGAAAATATGCAAAGTTTGTCTTTCTGTGCAAGTATTATTTCACTTAACATAATGACCTCCAGTTCCATCCATGTTGTTGCAAATGACAAGATCTCATTTTTTATGGCTGAATTGTACTCTATGTATATGTACCATATTTTGTTTATCCATTCATCTGTCGATGAACACTTAGCCTACTTCCAAATCTTGGCTATTGTGAATAGTGCTGCAATAAACATGAGAGTACAGATATCTCTTTGATATACTGATTTCCTTTCTTTTGGGTACATACCTAGGAATGGGATTGCTTGGTTGTATGGTAGCTCTATTTTTAGTTTTTTTGGGGGAACGTTCAAACTGTTCTCCACAGTGGCTGTATGAATTTACATTCCCACCAACAGGGTACAGGAGTTCCCTTTTCTCCACATCGTCACCAGCATGTATTATTGCCTGTCTTTTGAATATAAGACATTTTAACTGGGGTAAGATGATATCTCATTGTAGTTTTGATTTGGATTTCTCTGATGATCGGTGATGTTGAGCACTTTTTTATATAACTGTTTGACATTTGTGTATCTTCTTTCGAGAAATGTCTATTCAGGTCTTTTGCTGAGTTTTAATTGGATTATTGGTTTTTTTTCCGGTAGTGTTGTTTGAGCTCCTTATATATTCTAGTTATTAATTTCTTATCAGATGGATAGTTTGCAAATATCTTCTCCCATTCTGTGGATTGTGTCTTCACTTTGTTTATTGCTTCCTTTGCTGTGAAGAAGCTTTTTAACCTGATTTGATCCCATTTGTCCATTTTTTCTTTAGCTGCCTGTGCTTGTGGGGCAGAAGCCCCATTCAAGAAATCTTTGCTCAGTTCGATGTCCTGGGGAGTGTCCCAAATGTTTTCTCATAGTTGTATAGTTTGAGATCTTAGATTTAAGTCTTCAATCTATTTGGGTTTGATTTTTATATACTGTGAGAGATAGGGATAAGTTTCATTCATTTACATGTGGGTATCTAATATTCCTAGCACTATTTATTGAAGAGACTATCCTTTCCCCAATATATATTTTTAGCATCTTTGTCAAAAATGAGTTCACTGTAGATGTATGTATTTTTCTCTGGTTCTCTATTCTGTTCCACTGATCTGTCTGTTTTTATGCCAGTTCTATGCTGTTTTGGTGATGATAGCTCTGTAGTATAATTTAAAGGCAGGTAATATAAATTCTCTGGTTTTATTGTTTTTGCCTAGGATAGCTTTAAGTATTCTGAGTTTTTTTGTGTCTGTGTGTGGTTTCATATAAATTTTGTGATTTTTTTCTATTTCAGCAAACAATGCCATTGGCATTTTGATAGGGATTGCATTAAATCTGTAGATTGATTTGGGTAGTATGACCATTTTTAACAATATTGATTTTTCCCATTCATGAACATGGAATATCTTACCAATTTTATGTGTCTTCAATTTCTTGCATTGCGTTTTATAGTTCTCATTGTAGAGCTTTTTCACTTTTTTGGTTAATTCCTAGCTCTTTTATTTTATTTATATTTATTGTAAATGAGATTACTTTCTTTATTTCTATTTCAGATTGTTTGCTGTTGGCATATAGAAAGGCTACTGATTTTGCATGTTGATTTTTTGTCCTGCAACTTACTGAATTTATTCATCAGTTCTAATAGTTTTTTTAGTGGAGTCTTTATGTTTTTCCAAATATAAGGTCACCTCATCCATAAACAAGGATAATTTGACTTCTTCCTTCCCAGTTTTGATGGCTTTTATTTCGTTCTCTTGTCTGATTGCTCTAGGTAGGACTTTCAGTATTATGTTGAATAATAGTGGTGAAAATGGGCATATTTGTCAGTTCTAGATCTTAGAAGAAAGGATTTCAGTTTCTCCCCATTCAGTATGATACTAACTGTAGGTCTGTCATATATGGCTCTTTTTGCTGGGGTATATTCCTTCTATATCCCAGGGATTTTTTAGGGTTTTTATCATAAAGGGATGTTGAATTTTATTAAATGCTTTTGTGGTATCAATTGAAATGATCACATGGTTTTTGTCCTTCATTCTGTTGCTATAAAGTAGCACATTAATTGATTTGCATATGTTGAACCATCCTTAGATCACAGGAGTAAATTCCACTTGGTCATAATGAATGAGCTTTGTAGTGTGTTGTTGAATTCAGTTTGCTAGAGTTTTGCTGAGAATTTGTGCATCAATGTTTTTCATTGATATTGGCCTACAGTTTTCTTTTTTTGGTGTGTCTTTGGTTTTGATATCGGTGTAATACTGGCCTTGAAGATTCAAGTTTTGAAATTCTTTTAGTCCATTCTGCCAATTATATCTTTGAAGTGGAGCATTTAATCAACTATATTCAAGTTTATTATTGATATTTGAAGCTTTAATCCTGTCATAATGTTATTATCTAGTTGCTTCCTAGAATGTTTGTTCCCTCTTTTTTTTTCTGTTTGTCTTTGTGGTTTGATGGAGTTCTCTTGTGTTGATATATGATTTCTTTCTCATCCTCCTTTGTAAAATTGTTTTATAAGACCTGTGAGTTTTATACTTTAATTTTTTTTTGAAATTAGAGTCAGAGTTTAACTCTGTCACCCAGGCTGGAGTGCAATTGTGAGATCCTAATTCACTGCAGCCTTGAACTCCTGGGCTTAAGGGATCCTCCTACTTCAGCCTCAGGACTAAGTAAGATCACAGACACAAACTATGATGCTCAGCTATTTTTCTTTTTTAGATATGGGGGTCTCACTGTTTTGCTTAGGCTGGTCTTGAGCTACTGGATTTAAGCAATCCTTCAACCTCTGACTCCCAAAGTATTGGTATTACAGGCGTGAGCCACCACAACCAAGCTTCATTTTTTTTTGGCAGTGAATTTTGAAGATATTATACCATTATTTTTTACTTCCATTGAAAGTGATAATAAGTTGACTGTCCTAATAATGCTTCCTTTGTAGATAATCTGTCTTCATTATTTGTTCTTAATCTTATTTTTGTCTTTGGTATTCTATTGTTTCAGTATGATGTATCAAAGCAAGTATTTCTTTTCATTTATACAGCTTTGTTTCTTAAGTTTGTTGATCAGTTTTTAATCATGTCTTTAAATATTGTCTTTTTTCTGTTCTATCTACCTTTGCCTATTGTTATAGACTGAATTTTGGTCATAGGCCTTTAGGAAGGTATAATAATTAAGGTTAAAAGAAGACATAAGAGTGGGGCCTCATCCAATAGCACGAGGTCCTTATAAGACGAATAAGAGAGACCAGAGTATGCTTGTGCTCACTCTCCCTCCAATCCCTCCACATGAACAGAGGGAAGGCCATGTGAGGGCACAATGAGAAGGCAGCTTGTCTATACTCTAGAGAAGCCTCACCAGAGGCTTCCTTGACAGCACCTTTATCTTGGACTTCTAGCCTTTGGAGCTGTGAGAACATTTCTGTTGTTTAAGACACCCAGTCTGTGGTATTTCATTATGGCAGTCCAGCAGACTAATATACCTATATTCTAAAAATGTATTTTTGACTTCTCACTTTATTCTTCAGGTTGCATAACGTCTCTTTTCTATAAGTTTTAGTATCTTTGTGCTACATTCTGTGTACTTTTTAAAATTCCAATTTCTATTTTAGTAATTCTCTTTTTAATTATGGACAATTTGATATTTTAATCTAATCATTGAGTTTCTGATCTTAGTTTCACATCTTATTTCTAGATGTTGTCTTTAATTTTTTTTTACTATATCTATCTACTTGATAATTTTTTATTGTCTGTTCCTTGGGCATAGCCTCGATACCCACTTATTTTTTAAACATAGTCACTGTCAACCTGGTAGCACTTTAAACTAGAAATTTAGTTTATCTAGTATGAATTCAGTCCTGGAACCCATACTCAAGAGAACATTTTTTTCCCATTCTCTTTATAAATAAGGCCGATACTGACGTGTTTCCTAATTATCTTCTACTATGTGGTGAGAGTTTCCCCCAATTTCATCCTTACACTAAAATGATGCCTCTTAGAGTCTCAGATTATGCCAAGGTTTTATTTTGACTTCTCACTTTCTACAAGCCTTCAATTTTGTCTCCTGATTCTTACATGCAGTTAGTTAAAACCAAAAGCTTCATGCCACCAGAGACTGTCAGATGCTTCAGTCATATATAATCTCCAGTGTTCATTATCTATCTGGATGTAGCTTTCTTGCCAGCTCAGCTCTGCATTCATAGAGACTTTTAAATAATACTTACGTATCTTCCCCCCATGGTGTTCTGTTCTAAGAGAATTCCTCAGGCTATCTGGTTCTCATATTGCCAAAACATAAGTCTAATTTTATATGATTAGCAGTGAACACCCTCTCATGTTCTGCTTTCAAGATGTTCAGTTTAATTCTACTATTAAACACCTCACTAAAAATTCAGATTTGTGAGTTAATAGTTAATCTCCAGGCATGGCTAAATATTAACTATGGAGCCTTAAGTTAGGAATGTGACAGATCAAGTCTGCAGTTAATACTTGCATTTGTAATATGTAATTCTAGTAAATGCCAACTTTGTTCCAAGTATAATGCTAGGAATTCGAGATATTTTTTAAAAGACATGATCCCCAAGATCCTCATGATCTAGAGGGGGAGATGAACCAATAAAGAGAAAATTACAGTTCAGTGTTGTTTCCCCGGGGGGTGAGGGAGCTCAGAAAAAGTCACATAACCCACACTCCAGTAAAAGTGAGAGGACTCTCTTAGAGGGCCAGGTTGCATAAAAAGTTGCTGCCAGCAACATAATTAACAAAACCTGATTTGGTCAATTGATTAGGATAAGTTGTATTTGAGGCCAACTTCTCGTTTTCCTTTCTGCAGAGAGGGAGTCTCGCTGTCACCCAGGCTGGAGTGCAGTAGACAATCTCGGCTCACTGCAACCTCTGCCTCTCGGGTTCAATGATTCTCCTGCCTCAGCCTCCAGAGTAGCTGGGACTACAGGCATGTGCCACCATGCCCAGCTATTTTTTGCATTTTTAGTAGAGATGGGCTTTCACCATGTTAGCCAGGATGGTCTCAATTTCCTGACTTCGTGATCTGCCTGCCTCAGCCTCCCAAAGTGCTGGGATTAGAAGTGTGAGCCACAGTGCCCAGCCGAAGCTTCCTATTTTATCTTGTTTTTTTTTTGTTTTGTGTATGCAACATGTTACAGAAGCTTCTTATCTTAGCCATAGTTTGTGGTCACAAATGCTACTCTTATCCTACATCAGACTTCCTGCAAACACATACAACATATGATAACCATAGGCCTAGAAAAAAAGAGATGGATGTATCCATCACATTTTTACTCTTACTAGAAGAAATAGCTTAGAGCAGATGGCCTTGTGGTGCAGTGTGGATAGGAACATCTTTTTAAGTGAAGAATAAAAGACATTTATTCTAGGGAACAGACAGTTTGGCTTTTCAGTAGAGCATTTAGACATTCTGACAATTAAAAATTATTTTGCTGCTGTCCCTGACTTCTGTATATGGACAAATTATACCCATAGATCATATATACCCCCAGTCCATGACCCAGAAAAAAATTTACAAAACTTAGAGAAACTTCTTCAAAAGAGTTATGTTCCAAAGCAACAGTAATAGATTGTTTAGTGTTTGTGGATGCCCATCTTATGTCAGGACATTATAAAGGAGAGATCAGTTGGTGAAGAAGGATGAATCAGCAGTAATTGTTTGATAACTTGTTTGCCTAAAACTTCCAGAGAGGGTTCCAATATGTTGTCTTAAAATTTCAATTCATTAAACATTTGTTAAACACCTGCTGTGTGCAAAGACCCACAGAAAATCAGAAGACAAGTAACACTCATCCTCTAATCTCATACTTGCAATTAGAAGAACAAGATTAATAGAGAAATGACTAGATATATAAGTAAGGTAAATAGAAAAATACAAAATGTTTATGTGGATGACACTGTTTATGACAGAATAGATAGCTTTAATTTTTCACAATGAACATTGTAATCAAAGTTTAACACATATATAGAAAACTGCACAAATCAGAAGTATATAGCTTGATGAATTATTGAAGAATAAACACACAAACGCACCATTGTAACTACCACATAGTTAAATAGATTGAATATCACAATTCCAGAAGCCCACCTTATGCCTAGTCATTTTCTACACTCCTCATTAAAAGATAATGGCTATTGTGATTTCCAACACAGTAGACTATTTTTGCACAGTAGACTAGTTTTTGAACGTCATAAAAATGGGGCAGAAAGATTCTTTTGTATTTGGCTTCTTTTACTAATGTTATGTTTGTGTGATTCATCTATGTTGTTGTGGTATTGTATATGTATTTTTTTTTTTTTTTTTGAGATGGAGTCTCACTCTTTCGCCATGCTGGAATGCAGTGGCACTATCTTGGCTCACTGCAACCTCTGCCTCCCAGGTTCAAGCAATTCTGCCTCAGCCTCCCGAGTAGCTAGGACTACAGGCATGCACCACCACACCCAGCTAATTTTTGAATTTTTAGTAGAGACAGGGTTTCACCATGGTGGTCAGGCTGGTCTTGATCTCCTGACCTCGTGATCTGCTTGCCTCAGCTTTCCAAAGTGCTGGGATTACAAGCATGAGCCACCACTCCTGGCCTGTATACATATTTCTTAAATAATTTATTAATTCTCTTGCTGAAGACAAGATACATGGGTTATCAGGAACAATGCTTCTATGAATAAACGTGTAAATGTAAATGTGGGGTTGCTGGATCATAGAGTATGTGTACATTCAGCTTTAACAGATACTGACAAACAGTTTTCAAAGTGGTTGCATCAATTTATACTCAATGCAATTGTATGAAAATTAGAATACTCCACATCTCTGCCAACCCTGGCTTACCAGTATTTTAAGATAGTTTTAATATGCATTTCACTGATGACCAGTGACAATGAGACTTTTTCATATGCGTATTGGCCATTTGGATATCTTCTTTTGGAAAGTGCCTATTCAGGTGTTTTGCCTATTTTTCTATTTAGTTGTCTTTTTCTTATCAATTTTCCAGAATTCTTTATGTCTGAATCCTTTGTTGCTTATATGTATTACAAATATCTTCTACTCTTGAGCTTGCCTTTCCATCTTAATGGTGATTTTTTTTTTTGGAAGGAACATAAATTCCCAATTTTAATGTAGCTAATCTTTTCCTTATCAATAGTTAATACTTTTTGCTTTCAGTCTAAGGAAACATTCCCTACTTCAAAGTTACTAAGATATTTTCTTATGTTATTATTGTCTAGAAACTTTATTACCTTTTATCTTTAGATACACATTCTATTTGGAAATGACTTTCAGGTATTGCATGAGGTAGAAATCAAAATTTCTACAAACAGATACACAGGTGATCCAATATTGTTTTTGTTTGTTTGTTTGTTTGTTTGTTTTTTGAGACGGAGGCTTGCTCTGTCACCCAAGTTGGAGTGCAGTTGCCCCATCTCAGCTTACCACAACCTCCGCCTCCAGGATTCAAGTGATTCTCCTGCCTCAGCCTCCCAAATAGCTGGGATTACAGGCACATGCCACTACACCCTGCTGATTTTTTGTATTTTTAGTAGAAACAGGGTTTCACCATATTGGCCAGGCTGGTCTTGAACTCCTGACCTCAGGTGATCCACCCACCTCAGCCTCCCAAAGTGCTGGGATTACAGGTGTGAGCCACTGCACCCAGCCACTAATATTGTTTATTGAAGGAATTGCCCTTTCCCCATTGCCCTTCAGTGCTATCTTGTCATAAATCAGGTGCCCTTTTGGTTCTATTAATCTATTTGTCTATCTTTTGTGACAATGCCAGGTGGTCTTAATAAAGAATATATAGCTTTTTGAGAGGCAAAGGAAAGAAGGAGATGTATCCCAGTGTGGTGTAACAGCAGCAAGAGAAAGAGTACATTTCCTCTGTCATCCAATCTCCATCCCACCTCCTCAGGAAACTGGCTCCACCAATGATCTCCCCTTGTTCCTGAATCTTCAGTCTCTGCTCTACTTTTTGCCATCAGCACATAAGCATGCTCAAGTTTCTCTGCCAACAACAACAACAACAAAAGGTCTCTTTTACTTTATATCTGCTTCTACAGCTTTCATTTCCTTTATGACCAGGCTTATTGAAAGAATGATTTCATTTTCACTTCCTATCTCCCATTAACTGAACGTTCCACCTCTATGATTTGCACCTCCAGCTTGTACTTCCACCCACTCCCCTAGTCAAGGTCATCAGTATATGTATTTTTAAATTTATTATCTTGTTTACTCTCTCTTGCAATACCCTCCTTTGCTGGCTAGAATTACTCCATGCTCTGGTGGCACAGGTAGGAGCTGAAGTTAGTAACTGTCCTCTATTCATCTTGACCTAGGTAGTTCGATAAGTGCTTGTTATCACTTCACAAATGTTTTAGAAGAAAACATAGAGGAATATCTTTATAGCATTAGAATCGAATTTTTTTTTTTTAAAGAGGTGAGGTTTCACCAAGTTGGCCAGGCTAGTCTCAAACTCCTGACCTAAGGTGATCCTCCCGCCTCTACCTCCCGAAGTGCTGTGATTACAGGCATGAGTCACTGCGCCCGGCTTTTTAATTATTATTATTATTATTATTTTTGAGCCGGAGTCTCACTCTGTTGCCCAGGCTGGACTACAGTGGCGCAATCTCAGCTCACTGCAACCTCTGCAGCCTCAGCCTCCTGAGTAGCTGAGATTACAGGCACGTGCACCACGCCTGGCTAATTTTTTGTATTATTAGTAGAGATGGGATTTCACCATATTGGCCAGGCTGGTCTCCTGACCTCAAGCAATCTGCCTGCCTTGACCTCCCAAAGTGCTGGGATTACAGGCGTGAGCCGTTGCATCTGGCCAAGAATAATGTTTAGATAAGAAAAAATATTGGCCAGGTGTGGTGGCTCACCCCTATAATCCCAGCACTTTGGGAGGCCAAGGTGAGTGTATTATTTGAGCTCAGGAGTTTGAGGCCATCCTGTCCAATATGGTGAAACCCCATCCCTACTAAAAATACAAAAATTAGCTAGGCATGGTAGTGCGTGCCTGTAATCCCAGCTACTGGGGAGGCTGAGGTGGGAGAATCATTTGAACCTGGGAGGTGGGGAGGCAGTGAGCCGAGATCACGCCACTGCATTCCAGCCTGGGTGACAGAGCATGACTCCATCTCAGAAAAGAAAAAAAGAAAGAAATAAATAAAAAGGAAAAAAATATATAGAATTCATAAAGAAAAAACTGACAAATTTGACTATATTCAAGTACATATTTGTACCCAAGACACCACAAACAAGGTTAGAAGATTAGACTCAAAAACATAGAAGATATTAGTAATCAACATAATCCTGAAAGAATTAGTTTCCATAATGAAAAAATAATTATTGAAAATCAATAAGAAAATGATAACCTAACAGGAAAAGTAGAAAAGTTTATGAATAGGCAATTGACAGTAAACCTGTGGAAAAAATGGTTGTCTTCCTAAGTAATCATGGAAATGCAAATAAAAATCATAATGCAATACTGTTTCATACCAATCAGACTGGCACAAACTTAAGAATATGATACATTAAGGATTACCAAGTAAATCAACAGGAATTCTCACATGTTGCTTGTGGTAGTGTGAACTGAAATAATTATCTGGAGACCAACTGGACCGCCTCAGGTAAGGTTGAAGATTCTAGTACCCTAAGATCCAGTAACTCAGCTTCTGGAAATGTATCCTGGAGGAATTCTTACATATATGCATCAAGAGACCTGTATAATAGGGGTCGGTAAACTTTATTTTTGTAAAGGGCTGGGTGGCAAATATTTTAGGCTTTATGGACTACATGATCTCTAGCACAACTACTCAGCTCTGCTGTGAATGTTTTAGATAGTTTGTAAATAAATAGGTATTGCTGTGTTCCAATTAAAGTTTATGGGCACTGGGAGTTGATTTTTTTCATATAACTTTCATGTGTCACAAAATGTTATTTTTCTTTTGAATTTTTTTAACCATTTAAAAATGTGAAAACCAGCCAGGTGTAGTGGCTCACAATTGTAATCCAAGCACTTTGGGAGGCTGAGGCAGGTGAATTACTTGAGCTCAGGAGTTCAAGAACCGCCTGGGCAATATGGTGAGACCCCTACCTTTACAAAAACACAAAAAATTAACAGGGCATGGTGGCAGGCACCTGTAGTCCTAGCTACTAGGGTGGCTAAGGTGGGAGGATGGCTTGAGCCCGGGAGGTTGAGCCTGCAGTGAGGCGAGATTTAGCCACTGCACTTCAGCCTGGGTGACAGAGCAATACCCTGTCTCAAGAAAAGAAAAGCGGAAACCATTCTTAGCTCATGGACCATATCACACAAAAAATAGGTGGCAGGCTCGATTTGGTCCATTAATTGTAATTTGCCAATCCCTCTTCTATAAGAATGTTTTCATCAGTCTTGTTTGGTAGCAAAATAATAGATACAACCTAAGTCTTCTTTCTTAGATACAATCTAAGAAAATACATTTTAAAATGACTCTATATATTCAGGCAAGGAATACTATCTAGAAATTACATGAATTAGCATGGTAAATAGAAAAAACCTAATTTTGAGTCAAAACTAACCAAAACAATAAAGTTGCAGGAGAATATTATAATTGTAATATGACACAATTTAAATAAAATTCTAAATCCTGGGAAAGAATATTGTGCATTGTTAATGGACACCTACATGTATGGAAAATTATTTTTTAAACTCACAGACTCTGAAATTTGTGGAGAAAGAAAGCTAGGAGAAGTACACAGAGTCTAAGATATATGTAAAATGTTACTTTTTTTTCCAAGTTTGAGGCAAATTGGGTAAGCAAGTAAGATTACATATGTGGTTTTCCTTATATTCTCTATACTTGTTTATATGATTGAAATATTTCATAATTTTAAAATTATTTAAGATATTAGTTTGCATAATATTAACATGGTATAAAGTACACATCTTGGTTTGGAAGAAAGTTTGGAGAAGTAAATAGAGCTCTAACCTTAGGACATCTTAGTCCTAAACCCTAGGCTCTAACAGGAACTAGCTGAAAGTAACCTCAGATACGTCTTTTAGCATCTTTGTATCAAATAGAGGAATTCCTACTTGATCCACAGTGTATCACCTGTTTTAAAGCCTTCTGAGAAGCAAAAAATACTCTAAAAATCCAAGAAGGTATTTTTTTCCCCAAGAAACACACACACACACAACACACACACACCCCCCTCATTTTATATCTTTTCATTGTGAAATATGGCCCACATACAGCAAAGTACATAAAACATTAACATTATAAAGTGAAACTATGTAGCCACAACCCAGATCTAGAATACTGCCAGCTCCTGGCTTCTGGAAATCTTCTGATTTGTTTTTTTTTTTTTTTTTTTTTTTTTTTTTTTTTAATTTAAAACAGAATCTCACTCTGTTGCTCAAGCTGGAGTGCAGTGATGCTATCTTGGCTCACTGCAACCTCCGCCTCCTGGGGTCAAGCGATTCTCCTGCCTCAGCCTGCCAAGTAGCTGGGACTATACAGGCATGCATCACCACAGCCAACTAATTTTTGTATTTTTAGTAGAGATAAGGTTTCAGTAGAGACGAGGCCAGGCTGGCTTCGACTCCTGATCTCAAGTGATTTGCCCACCTAGGCCTCCCAAAGTGTTGGGATTATAGGCATGAGCCACCTTGTCCAACCAAGGTGGTATCTTTGTTTGTTTGTAGCTCTTAGAAGTTCCCAGAGTGCCCCCACCAACCTTGGCAATCACTTCCTTGCTTTTTTCCCCCAAGATGGTATCTTTGTTTGTTTCAAGGTAATAATCTTGCTAGCTTTTGCTGGGACCAGAATTCTTACACTATGTCAACGCAAAGATATTTAGAATGTCTGTGGGATCAGAAAGAAGGGATTGGGAAGTTCCTGGCTGGATTTTTCCTGAGCACTTCCTTTTTTTTTTTTTTTTTTTTGTTCTAAAAGGAAGGCTTAGGCTTATGCATGCCATAAACAGCAGTACAGCCTGCCACATTAGATGAGTCCAAAGAGTAAAGCAGCCAAACTATTCCACCTTGAGTTTGTAATGTGTAGCAGTCACTGTGTTGGGGATTGTGTAAACTTTTCTCATTTAATCCCTAAAACAGCTCTGTGAGATGAGAAAATGGAGGTTTTCTAAGGACAAGGAGCCAAAGAGAAAGGTAAAGGAAAGTTGTATTCAATTTATGAATACTCAAGTCTAATATAATTTACTTACATATTTTCCAAGGTAAAATGCACAAAGCATAGTTAAATATGACTGATTTTTTCATTTCATTTTGCGTCTTCGAAGTATTTATATAATTACCATTTATTTTATCTCTGTAGAATTTAAAAATGTTTTTCTTGGATCAGAGAATTTTGGACACATTTAGGTTTCTCTAAAATGTATTTTATATATAAAAGACTATACAATCTACATTTACATGTTTCATATACATACATATATAGTCTTATGTAGAGTCATGTATATAGTCAGTCATACTAGAAATCTGCCGGTGTAGGTAATGAATTTTCAGTTGACAAAAGGTGGAATAGTTTGGCTGCTTTACTCTTTGGACTCATCTAAACATGCATGTCACAAACTCAGGACAAAAGCAAAGCCTCATCTGAATCGTGAAAACAGATAGTCTAATCTAACGTGGGAAGATTGCTTGCCTGAAGAAAAAGGCCATTAGACTAAGTGAATGCTCAGAAAGACACTTCTAAAAATAAAAGCAGCCCACCCACTCGAAAAAAGAGACATCCCTGGGCATTTTGACTATGGTTTTATTTCACTAAATTGCTGAGTATATGCTGACTTAGAAAAAATAACATTCAATACATAGTTTCCAAGTGCCCACTCTTTGTAAGGCACTATGTAGGGGAATACAGGGGACACAAAAATGAGTGAGCTGCCACCCCAACCATTGAGGAGGTTATTGTCTAATGAGGGGTAAAGATAAGACATGACACAGATAACTACTTAATATGAGGCAATGTGTGATAAGAATTATGAGAAAGCAGCAGAGGGGAAATGAGCCAATAGTTATTTGAGTACTCTCCATGAGCCAGGTATGTTTCAAATGTCATCTTATTTCAGTCTTACAATAATGTGAGGAGGTAGGTCTTACGTCCAATTCAAGGAACTAGGGAATCACAAATAACTTACCCAGAGCCACACTAGTAAATGGCACACTGATATTCAAATCCAGATATGTCCTGCCCCAAAGTATGTGTTTCTAACAACTCCAAAGGTTTAAGGGCCATGTGATCTACCGAAAGGGGGTCATTTATTGACCATGTATCTCAGAATGATGAAAAGGACCAAGGAGGATAAAACATTCTATGATGATTTCAGACATCATCATGTGTGCCTTCCAAGGAGGGCGACTTGGAGTTATTTTCTCAGTTTAGAGTGTGACACATTTCAGCTGGAAAACATGGAGCAAGATCTGATCAATAGGCATTTTCCTGCATTTGCCATCAGCTTCAAACTCTGCTTTAAAAAGACACAAGTGATTGCTTTTCATATGATTACCAACATGCTGAATATGTTCTCATAAAATAGAGGGAAAAAACCCAACTCAGCCTTCCTGTATAAATTGTAGGGGTCCATTTTCATTTTCATTGTTATATAAGTGGCCGTTTTGATTCTTAATTTTCTTTTTGTTCAGATGACTGTGCAGCCTGAGTGTCCTTCTCTGTTCAATTGCTTGCCTTCACTTGAATACCTGTTTTATGGTTTCTCAAGAGCTACCATCACTGTCACCATTATTTTGCAAGGCAAATGAACGTAAATATAGATTTTCATCATGTATAGAATCCGCTAACAATCAGCAAAAGTTTCTTTTCCATGAGTTCTGTGGCATAGAAGGGATGCTAGAAGATTAGCCCAGAAAAGACAACTCAGCACTCTGGTTTAACTTCAGTTCTACTAGTAAGCCACTAGGCTGACGGTGTTGCCTCCTGGCAACGTCTCTGTTTCCAAGCAGGCAATGACTAATGATGCTTGTCACCTGTTGTCTTCCATGAAATGCTCATAGAGTTTAATGAAAGATAACACCACTTTTCAAAATGGTATAAACCATAGCAGAAATTAAAATAGGAAATAATCTCACCAATGTTTTGCGTTGCACCAATTTGCTTGGCTTTGAGAAAGCTGGTTTTGTTACGAGATTTGAGATCTTAGTCAAGATTATTACAATTTTAGCTTTTCAATGAAGTCAAACATAGCTAAAATTCTGATGTCTGGAATCTCTGTTTCTACTTCCTTGAGAACCAATATAAACATTAAAAGATCAAAAGCAACAATACCGTTGAGTAGTAATAGATGCATAAGCTGGTGAAATAGTGTGGGACAACTGCGTGTCTCTCAAACAATTCTAATGTACTAGGTGCTAATAAGACTTCTAGGGTCTGAAACCTTTACTCTCTATACTATGCATGGTATGATGAATGAGGGGTTGATATGTAGTCTGATTTTCATGAGTTATCTCAAGCCAGTAGGTTTTAAATATCTCTAGTCACTTACAAGTATAACTCTCTAAATACTTGACCCCTGAGGAAAAAGTGAGGGTTCCCAGTGAAATTGAGGGATGATAGTGGATCTTAACACTGTGGTGTGCTTTAGTTAAACGCACAGTCCATATGCTCTTAATTTGTGTGTAATGATCTGGTGAATTGTCGATCTGGTGAATTGTCAATCTGTCCTTTTTAAAAGAGCGTGTACGAAAATAAGATGTACATAAATGTGCACTGGTAAAATATGGCCTCATGTTCTCATTCTGAAACTGTTTTTATTGCACAGTGAGAATAAAAGTAGAGCTGATCTTTCAAATCAATGGCACTAAGTATAACATTACAAGCAAATATGTGATTCACACACCCTTCCTCAGAGATGAGTAAAATGTGATCAAATGTTTCATTTTCTAAATATTTTACTTTCTTCAATGTCTTTTTCACCATCTGAAATTACCTCATTTATTTATTTGTATACCTTTTTATTTTTTTTGAGACAGAGTCTGGCTCTGTTGCCTAGGCTGGAGTGTTGTGGTGCTATCTTGGCTCATTGCAGCCTCTGCCTCCCAGGTTCAAGCTATTCTCGAGCTTCAGCCTCCTGAGTAGCTGAGATTACAGGTATGCACCACTGAGCCCAGCTATTTTTTTGTATTTTTAGTAGAGATGAGGTTTTACCATGTTGGCCAGGCTGGTCTTGAACTCCTGACCTCAGGTGATTTGCCCATCTCAGCTTCTCAAAATGCTGGAACTACAGGCATGAGCCACTGTGCTGGGTCTATTTGTATACTTTTAAATTATCTGTCTATTCCATACTCAAATGAAACTCCATGAGGCACGGGGTGTAGTGTCTTGGTCACTGCTGAACTCCTGGTGCCTAGAACATTGCCTGGCATATAAATAGGTGCTCAGTAAATACTTATTAAATAAAGGAATTAATATAAATTAAAAAGCATTCCATGAACTACTTTAGAAGTATATTTATATGTTTCTTGACTCAACTTGACCGATGCCTCTACAGACAAAATGTCTACCAGCTTAGCTAAATGCTTTCTAATGATAGGATAAATACACGTTTAGTGAAGGGGTACAGGTAGAGTATAAAGTTCCAAAAACCATGGTACTCTGGTTAGAAACAGTAAATCCTTTGGCGTCATTAGACTTCAGCAACAGATTTGTTTTTTGTTTTTGATGCTTCCTTCTTTTCATTTAAGCGTGCTTTCTTGGTGACATAATTTATAATGGTGAGATGCACAGATCTCAAGTATATAGTTGATGTGTTTTGACAAATGAATATACCCAGCACCCACATGTGATCTACATGCCGATCCAGATACACAGCTTCATTTCAGAAAGTTCCTCTGTACCATTTTCTAGTCAATTCATTTCCCCTCTCCCTTTTAAGCAATTGCTATTCTGTTCTGTGAAATCCATCCATGTTGTGCATACCACGAATATGTTTCTTTTTATTGCTGAGTAACATTCCCTTCTATCAATATATCACAATTTATTCATTCTCCTGTTGATGGACATTTAGATTGTTTCCAGATTGAGACTATTAGAAATAAAGCAATTGTAAACGTTAGTATATGAATCTTTGTGGACCTGTGTCTTAATTTATCCTGGACAAATATGTAGGAGTAGACTTGCTAGATCACAGTGTCAGTGTATGTTTATCTTTATAAAAACATGGCAAATAGTTCTTCAAAAGTTGTACCATTTTATAATCCCACCAACAATGTATGAGAGTTCTAGTTATTCCATGTAATTTACAATATTCGGTATTATCAGTCTTTTAAATTTTAGCCATTCTAGCAGGTGTTGTATTCATTGCACTAACTAGCAGTTTCCTGATGATTAATGAGGTTATCTTTTCATTTTCTTATTAACCGTTTGTATATTTTTGATAGTGTCTGTTTAAGACTTTTGGCCTTATTTTCTTTGGGTTCTTCTTCTTTTTGTTGTTGAGTTGTGAGAGTTCCTGATTTATTCTTGATGTAGTTCCTTTTTCTGATATTTGATTATGATTTTCTCCAAGTCTCTAGCTTGCCTTTTTTTTTTAGTGGGGTATCTTTTAATGAGCAGAGTTTGAAGTTTTGTGTGAAGTCCAATTTATTAACTTTTTAATGGTTTCTACTTTCTGTGTCTTGTCTTAGAAATCGTTGCTAAGCCCAAAGTTGCACAATTATTTTCCTATATTTTCTTTTAGAATTTCCATCTCAAATTAATTTTTGTGCATTTACAAAAAAGATAACAGTTTTATCTACCTCTGTAGAAGCTCTCAGAAATGCTGGGACACTGTGTAACTCTACTGGGATCCTGTAATGAAAACTATTTTATTAAAACAAAAGGTTATTGCCTAAAATAAAGGTGATTTTGATTGATGAAACATGCATTCAAATAATTAAATTATTATTTAGTCACTTTATTCAAGAACTGAACAGTAAGGCAATTCTGAATCATTTGTATTAATGGAGACTAACATGGGCACAGATGATGTGTAGGATAATTTCATTATTGTTGTTTATAGTTGCAGGTTTTTTCCCTTTGTTTTTATTTCTATGACAATTATATTACCTTTGATTTCATGTATAAGCATCAGTGGTTTGAAGAAGGTAGCCCAGAAACATTTTGGAAGGTAGTCTGAGATTGCCCTTCATAATCTAGAACACTTAGACTTGACTGAAGCTTTTCTTTTTTATTATGTATTGATTGAATTTCAAATCAGTTCATAAAGATTTTCCTTGTAAAAGGTGTATTTGGTTATCTTTAATGTTAAATTAAATCACAGAATAATAGAAAAAGCTTGAGATTAGGGTTCTGAGGTTCCTTAGTTTGAACGTTGTCTTTCTTCTACCCTCCTTTTATTACCAGTATGCATTTAAGCAAGGTACATAATTCTTTTAAGCATCAGTTTCCTCAGCTGTAGAATGGGTAATAACTAGGTCGGAATTATTGCAAATACTAAATGCAGTCTTGTATGTAAAATACCTGTCAAGTATTTGATGTTTCATAAATATTACACCTTTCTGCCACAGTTTCTATTTCTAATTCTTGAGTTATTCCAGGAATTAAAATTTTCTTTATCAGCCTATACAGTGTTCCTCAGACTAGGATCTAGAACCTACTGGAGTCTTCAGACAGATTCTTAAGGGTTAGCGGGTTATCTAGAGGATTTTTAGAAAGAAATTGTTTTTACTGAGATGATCATCTTAAAATATTAAAATAGGCAGGGTCTAAAACATCTGAATATTCACCTTATAACTAAATATTGCCATGAGATTTCGATGTGAATCTGCATTGTTTGCCATGTCATCTTACTTAGCTAAAGGACTGTCAATGTGACAGTGTTTGTAACTGGCTGCTGTTAGGTTGGCATGTACTGCTATCTAAATGACAGCAATGGCTAGTTTCTGCCACTCTGTCACTATGCTTATGTTGAATTACTTGTTAATGAAGTCATAATTTCTTTTTCTCGGTGATAATGCGTACATGAATAACATTTTCAATTACAAAGACTTTAGTTTCTTATGGTTTGTGAAATCAATATTTTGGTTTGTGAAATCAATACTTTGATTTCACATGATGAAAATAACATACGATTGAGTAATGTATTACTTTTTAGGGGCTAATAAGAAATGAACAGAGACAGAGTGAATAATGGGTAAGTGATGTATTTCTACCAAGCAAAAGCCAAATGCTTTCAGACATATTGTACCAATAAAGGTGTAACAGTAATTTGAATATTCTAAGATAAAAACAGAATGGAAATAATAATAAAATTTGATTTATGATTAATTTTGAAATGGTGTAAATGAGTGACTTTCAGTATCTACTAATCATCTTTACAAAATTTTGGCCTCTCAAGCCTCAGTCAAGTGGCAGACATGGTGCTGAGCCTGTTTGAAAAACCACAAGCTGTGTGATGCCTGTGTCAGAATTGTTTCACTACAGAAACCTGTCTGCCTTGTTTTGAGAGTGAGAGGGAATTTTTGAGGACACAGACTATCCCTGTTAATCTTTTTGTCTTTTGCCGACTATTGTTGCAATATCGGCCAAATAGAGTCCCATGCAGATAAAAATAAAACACAATGAGCAGCCTTGTTTCTTCTTTACCTTTAATGGTCTAACTTTAAATTCAAGGCTGAAACTTTAAAAATAGCTTAAAAATAGTCCTAATAATTAAAACTAACTTCAGGTAATCTTTCCTATTCCAAATTTTGGCAAAATTTGATTGGATATATATTTAGTGGTGATTAAAATTATATTGTTATACTAACTCCGTGTTGAATTAAATGACAAGGCTTTAGGCTGGGCATGGTGGCTTACATCTGTAATCCCAGTACTTTGGGAAGCCAAGGTGAGCAGGTCACTTGAGGCCAGACGTTTGAGACCAGCATGGCCACCATGGTGAAACCCTGTCTCTACTAAAAATACAAAAATCAGTGGGGTGTAGTGGTGCGTGCCTGTAATCCCAGCTATTCGAGAGGCTGAAGCAGGAGAATTGCTGGAGGCTTGGAGGTGGAGGTTGCAGGGAACCTGGGTGACAGAACAAGACTCTGCCTCCAAAAAAATAAAAATAAAAAAAGATACTAGTAATATGTTGGCAAACTCAACAGTGTTCATGTAGTTTCAGCCAAATGCATTATCTACTGCAATATTAATAATGCTGTTAATTTGAATTTTACTGATTTGTACTTTTGTGTCAAATTTGTAAATCTGCTTTTGTTTTAGAGCTGTATAACAGGTATAAGAAAAAGGAGTTTATGCAGTTTTGTGTTTATATTTATTTAAAGAACAATAGAAGGAATTTAAGGAACACTGGAGATCTTGGGAGAATTTTATGCTTTAAAAGAGGACATATATAAATCACTCGTGAGAAATTCCGTTCTAGCTCTTTCAACATTGCATTGTTCAGTAATACCATGACTCTAAAATTAAGTTTATTATTTATTAAATTAATCTTATTATTTCTGTACACATCTGAGCATTTAAAACCACTTACTTCATTTTTTCTTTTTAGAGACAGAGTTCTCACTCTGTCACCCAGGCTGGAGTGTCGTAGCTTGATCATAGCTCACTGCAGTGTTGAACTCCTGGGCTCAAGCTGTCCTCCTGCCTCAGCCTCCCAAATAGCTAGGACTACAGGAGCATGTCGCTTGGCTCAGTATGTGTGTGTGTGTGTGTGTGTGTGTGTGTGTGTGTGTGTGTATGGAGAGAGAGAGAGGGAGAGAGAACAAGAGAGAGAAAGAGAAGGAGACAGAGAGACAGACAGAGACAGAGATAAGGAGGTTGGGGTTTCACTAAGTTGCCCAGATGGTCTTGAACACTTGGCCTCAAGGAGTCCTCTTCCCATCTTGGCCTCCCAAAACACTGGGACCTCACCAGGCCTACAACGATTTATAAAGATTTTTTCCCCCAATGGATTTATCTCCTGCTAATCTTCAACCATTTTTTTTCTTGTATGTGCTAAGTCTTTGCCCTCTTTTTAGAATGGAAAGGGGTTATAAGTGGTCATCTGGGAGTGCAGCCTAACTCTGAAGGCGCATATAGGTTGTAGGGATGTCAAGTTCATGACCCTGTAACTCTGAAAATCCTTCTAACTATAGATTCTTCTAACCATGTATTCTAGATTCTTCTAACCATGTATTCTTTAATTAGTTATAAAGTTTTTAAGAGATTAGTTGTAAAGTTTTTAAGAGAGAACATGAAAGAATCTTGATATACTTCAAATAATAAAATTGAACATCAATTTACTGCTTCCTAATAGCTTCGAAGTCACAAAGCAGAAATAGCTTATTGGAAAGACGGTGTTAGAAGAAATATATCAAAGCACATTTTGTTTGTAATTGGGCAATTTAACTCAACAGGAATATCGTTTTTGCCTAATTATTTTGAGCGAGGAAAGAACATAGTGTTTTATTATTTTTCAAAAGCTGTTAAAGAAAAGAATTATAACCACAAACACAGAATAAGGTTTAGCAGTAATTCCTGTCTTTCCTTTCTGTTCCTTTTTCTGTTTTTGGCTCAGCAATACCAGAAACTCTTATATGATTTTACACTATTTTGGTACATTAGAAAATTGGATACCAATTAAAGTTTTTCTCAAAATTACTGATTTTTTTTTAGCAGGTTTTTACTTCAAAGTATTGTTACAGGAAGGGGTAAAAGGACCATATGAAGGAGAAAAAGCAGCAAAACTCCAGCTCTTGGTAAATGTGCCATATTCCTCATTCAAGGTGCTGTTTTAACACAACACAGGCAAACATTTGCCCTTCAATTACTTCAGTATATGAAATACTGTAACCAAATAAATACCAGAGGCTTTGATCTTTGGGCCCTCATCTCACAACGCTCAGGGATATGAATAATATGATTTTTGCTGTAGTTAAAAATCAGAATATTTAACACTAACAGAGTATTTCTTGCGAGTAGGTCTGTCCCGTACGTTTGTATCCTAACGGGGTTAGGATTAGAGTGCAAGGAGGTATAAGGTCGTACAAGAATGCTTCTCCAGTTCAACTCTAAGTGAACGATTATAATTCCTCAAATCCACCTGTCAGCCGGTTTTTCAGCGTTCCGGGGCGAAAGTAGCGGTCAGGGGAAGACACCTGTGAAGGGGCGTGGCTACTTCAGCGTTGAAAGGAAGAAACCTGTGAAGGGGCGTGGCTGAAGAGCCCCTGACCTCAGAGGCGCCTGCGTAGAAAGGACTGAGGCGCTAGTGTACCATCTGGAGGCCACGGGAGAGAGGGGCGTGGCCGTCTCGTGCAAGGTGCTTAGCCCCGCCCAACCCGACGGGCTGGAGAGAGTCGCGGAGATGCCAGCGGAGTCCACGGCAACCTAGAATGTGGCGCCGACCGCTCCAGAACTGAGTGGTCGAATCGTTGGAAGGTCTCTCTCGGAGGGTTGAACTCTGGGCTCACTTCAGAAAAGTCTGTTGGCACAAGGCCCCAGTGTCACCGGCGAAATATCGGTGAAACCTTCCTTGTATTGGGGAGGACCTCTACTCGACCCAGGGCCCTACTGACCTAGCGGGCCAACCACCTCCCCAGCTCCCAGAGTGACTTCAGAGAGACGCCAAGTGCCCCAGGCCAGCTCGGTCCTCCGCGCTCCACTGCAGCCGCAAGGACTGCGGGCTCCCGGCATGCTCCGCGGGCTGAGCTCCGCGGCCCAAAAACTCAAAGCCCGGGGCCTGGGTCCGGCGCGGGGCCCCTTACCCAAGGTGCCCCGGGCGCTCATTTGCATGTCCCACCCAAAAAGTAAACCTCACAGGTCATTCGCGGCCGCGTATGGCCTGGCGGTCAGAGCACCAAACGTGCAAGCCTTGTGATGAGGTTCCGTTGCATGAAATTCCCCTAAAGGCTCCAAGGTGTATAGGAAAGCGCAGGGTTCGGTCACCGTAACTATAACAGGCGAGAGCCTTCCGGTACCTTATAAGGTCTGTGGCTAGAAGTATTAACGTGCTCGCTTCGGCAGCACATATACTAAAATTGGAACGATACAGAGAAGATTAGCATGGCCCCTGCGCAAGGATGACACGCAAATTCGTGAAGCGTTCCATATTTTGCGCAGTCTCCCAAAATAATTTCAGTATCTGCTAATTTAATACTAAAGAAATAGATTAAGCAAAAACGGGTGACACCCAATAACGAAAGTTGTGATTTTCATTACAAAAATATTTGTCTAAGGAGATCTATGAAGTGCGAACGGAGCACAGTCACACTTGAAATGTGTGCAAATATATCGTTAATACGCATTTTGGAAATGGAAAAAGGTCGATCACCTTGTGCCTTCTTAATAGAACTTTTCATTCTGAAATAGACTTACGGTCTTGTCTCCCCCAACACCACAAACTCCAGAGCCCCCGTTTGTTTGGCTTTTGTTCAATAGACCACCTGGCACAAGAATTGTTCAACGAATCCTCACTAAATCTTTTCTAAATTAAATCTTTACTAGAGGAAGGAAACATTAGCGCTCATTTCTTGCGCCTACTTTGTGCCATTCTTCATTATCTTAGACCGGAGTTGCTTACATTCTCTTTTTTCTTAGACTGCGAGCTGCACAGAGGAAAGGAATGTTACTAAGGGCTGGTATTATTGGAGAGCACTGTTGGTCTTTGCCTATGGATTAAAGAGTTCCAGGACCCATTTGAGTACTGGCCAGAAGTAGCAAGCCCATTTGGATCTGTTTTCACTAGTCTTCTGTTTTCATGTAGCTTCTAAGAAGTACTTAGAAAGGTTAGTTTACATAAATCGGACAGATTCTGTAACGGGAAATTTGATTATGAGGAATGTTCATTGCCCAGACTGAAAGCAGATTTTAATCAATAAAAACAAGAATTTGGACACAGATACGAGCATCACCTAGGTAACTTAATAGTAACGTGAATGGGCGCCTTGAAGGTGGAGGCTGTCGAGGAAGGGCGCCCACTGGGCGACAGGACCGGTGGGAGGCCACGAAAGCATCGTAGGTGTCCACGCAGTCGAGGCCGCGGGCAGGAAAGTGCAGGAGCAGAAGAGATCTCGAGCAACCGCTCCAAATTCCCCTGTGTTTAGTCCAGCGACCTTCGCGAACTGTGCAAAACTTAGACCGCTTCACAGATTTGCGTGTCATCCCTGCGCAGGGACCATGCTAATCTTCTCTGAGTTATTCACGATTTTAGTATATCTGCTGCCGAAGCGAGCACGTTGAAGTTTTTGGTCCACAGGACTTTTATAAGGCACGGGAGATTCTCGCTTTTTTCACTTATGGTGACCGAACCGCGCACTTTCCTATACAGTTTGGAGCCTTTAGGAGAATTTCATGCAACGGAACCTCATCGCAAGGCTTGCACGTTTGGTGCTCTGACTGCTAGGCCTTACATCGCCGAAACTGAACTGTGAGGTTTACTTCTTGGGTGGGACATGCAAATGACTCCCGGGGCACCTTGGGTAAGGGGCCCCGCGCGGGACCCAGGCCAGGTGCTTTGAATTCCCCGGCTGACGAGCTTAGCCCGCGGAGCATGCCGGGAGCTACCCGCGCTGCGGTCGTCTCAGAGCGTGCTGGCGGGGTCCAGCGTCCAGGCGAGCTGGAGACGCCCTGATAGCGAGGCTGCTGCGGCACCGAGAGGGCCGGCCCGGGGTTGGCGCGACACCTTTAGAACAGGTCGTTTCACCATAAACTTCTTCTAATGAGTAATTTTTATAAAAAAGTAATTAACCGGCCATTATCACACCTAAAAAAGTTAAGGTTATTCCTTCGTGACACCTGATAGTCCGTCTACTTTCGAGTTTCCTTATTTCAGAAATTCCTTATTATAGTTGAATTGTCATGGAGACCCAAACAAGGTCCCACGTTGTATTTTGCTAGGACCCCAGGTCTCGATTGTCCTCTAATTGCCCGCGCCTCGTTTTTCTTCATGTTATTCATATATTGAGGGATATTTGCCCTGTGGAATGTCACAAATCTTGGATTTGGCTCATTACTTACTGATGGTGTCGTTTAACCTGTTTCTCTAGCCTCTATGTTTCTTGAAAATTTATAGTTAGGCGTGATGGTCTCATTAGATTCTGGTTCAGTTGTGTTGTGTTTTGTTTTGAAGCTCGCACGGCTTCAGAGTGATAGGGTGTGTGCTGACTGCACCTCAGCACAAGTCGTGTGTCCGCTCGCTGTCCCCGTGTGAGTGATGCCTACCCCTGACCCGTGGATGCAGGTGGGGTCAGCAGTCTGACCCCTCACACTATAAAGTCTCCCAGAAATCTTTCCTTTAATGGTTTTAGAATATATCCATGAACGATATCCAGGTAGAAGGTCTGGTGGTTTGTTTTTTGTTTTTTTTTGAATGGACACATTTAAATTGTACATATTTATGGGGTGCAATTTGATGTTTCGATACGTATTTATGTTGTATAACGATCCAATCAGTAGTGTATCACCACCTCATGCATTTGTCCCTTCTCTGTGATGAGAACATTCAATAGCCTCTCTTCTAGTTATTTTGTGGTATACAAAGTTTCACCGTTAACCATCCTTACCCTACTGTGCAATAGAGCGTAAGAATTTTTTTCCCTTTTCTTTAATTGTAACTTTGTACCCTAATCAATGTTTATAAACAAATATTGTGAGTTTGTGAATTATAAGTTTACTTGTGAGTTATAAGGACCTATGGTGGCCAATTTCTGTATCACATGGAAGACTGAGAGAATAATAAGATCAGGGAAAGAAGTTAGGAAAGAGCGTCGATGTCATTTGAGTCTCTAGAGCATTTGATAACCTGACCAGGTGCTTTCCATAGTTGTTTGGTTACTTGTTCTAACAAATTACTTTCTTTTTAGGCTAAAGTTGTTTTAGCCAAAATGCAAATATGCGATCTTAAACATTTTTGCGTTTAGCATGTCTTCACACTGCACACTCGAAACATTTAAGACACTGTTGGCTTCTGCTAAACTCAAAAATATTTAAGATCCTATATTTGCATTTTGACAAAAACAACTCTTGTGTTAGTACCCGTGGTTAAGTATATATGAATTTCCAATCATGCTTTTTTTTTTAAAGAAGAAATAGTGTTCTTTATCACATCTTTATAGGAAAGTTATGAGGTAGGTATATATTTAATTAAATAATATTTTGTATGATTTGACTCATTTGAGAAGGATGAGTCTTTTTTTTTTTTTTGAGATGGAGTCTCTCTGTCACCTAGGCTGGAGTGCAGTGGCACCATCTTGGCTCAGTTAAACCTCCGCCTTCCGGGTTCAAGTTCTTCTCCTGCCTCAGCTTCCAGAGGGAGCTGGGACTACAGGTGCATGCCACCACACCCTGGCTAAGTTTTCTATTTTTAGTAGAGATGGGGTTTTGCCATGTTGGCCAGACTGGTCTCGAACTCCTGACCTCATATCTACCTGCTTGGCCTCCCAAAGTGCTAGGATTACAGGCATGAGCTACCGCACCCCTTCCGCCATGAGTCTTAATAGGAATTATTAACAAATTGGCTTTAAGAAATTTATTTAAAGGAGTTTTTCAATGAGACAAGTTTTATTTTTATATTCTGGAACATTTGAACTCGTCAATAAACAATAATTTCAACTGTTTACATTAACTGAAATAAAACAACTACCTTTTCTTTGTGATATGTAAAACTGTGGCATATTTTGCAGTTAGTGACGTTTTAGATCCAAAGAGGTGCATCTTATTTTTCAGAAAAGGGAACTGAGGCTGATATAGGTGTAGTTTATACACTTATATAAACTACACTTATGCAAGTGTATTTTAATACACCGATTAAACTACAGTGTATTTTAATCCCTGGGCAAGATTGGCACTGTTCCTACCATCTTTTGATGCCAAATTCATTGCTATTTTTACTGCACCACTTGTGGTATTATTAGGTCATACTATTTGCAGTAAACTACAAAGAAAAAGATAAAGACCTCAAGCCTGCCATTTTACGATTATATTTCTGAGTTCTGCTCATTTGACTGCAACAACTGAACAGCACACACTAAGTAGAAAGTTGACCTTGTTCTTTTTCTTTTTACTCACAGAAAGGGCACATTCGGTGATGTGACACAATTGAAAGTCAAAAACCACAGGTCATTTCCTCTTCATGAATTTTGCTCTAATTAAAAAGAAGAAGAAACTCATCCTAAATCCTCACATCCTCTTTAGCAAGGAACAAAGGAGTCATTTAGAACCACAGCATCAATGACCAGCGTCACCTGATGTGCAATTGGTGAACAAAGGTTATCAACCCGGGCTGCAGGTTGCAATCACAAGAGCTTTTAAAAATGCCAGTGACTGAGTCCTCCCCTGGAGATTCTGCCTTTGTTATTTTTGTTGTTTTTAGACAGGGTCTTCACTTGGCTTCACTTGGTTGCTTAGGCTGATCTGGAACTCCTGGGTTCGAGTGATCCTCCTGCCTCAGCTTCTCACGTAGCTGGGATTACAGGTGCTCACCACTGTGTCTGGCAAGAGATTCTGATTTAATTGTCGTGAGTGCGGCTAGAGTGTCTGTGAGATCTCTTTTTGCATTCTCTCTCTCTCTCTTTCTCTCCACGCCTCCTGTGAGCTCTTAGCCTTTATAAGATCTTCTTTGGGCTTGTCAGCACCCTTCTTTCTTTCCTCTCTTTTCCATCAGACACAATGTGCATCAGGTGAAGCTTGTCTTGAGTTCCCTACCAGGCTCCTTTCTTTGCTACTACCTTCCTTTTATGGCCATACTACCTTTCTTCATAATGCACTGGCTCCCTAAGACCTTTTCTAAATGTCCCATTTACAATTCCAAGGATATCTAAAGACTCACCAGTCTGGGTTTTATTTCTTCAGGGCTCTGCTAACTCCACAAACTAAAATATACTAGAACAGTATTTCTCAAGCTTTCTTAGTAATAGATTCCCAGACTCAACTTCTTAAAGTTTCCAGAGGATTGGCCTATGCCCGTGTATTCAAAGGATCATCTGGCATATCATCCATATGACCTATCTGTGTTTTAATAGCTACTTTTAATGAAATGAGAAAGTCACTCTGGTAAAGCTGATGCGAGATATTTTGGTGCTTGGAGCCCTTTCACAGCAACCAGTTCCCTAAATTTCATGTTCTGTTTTATGGTAGGGAAAAAACCATGTCAGAGATGAACTTCTTAATTTCTTGTAATTACTACAAATTTACCTCTATATACACTCATCCTCTTTTCTGGTATCAGAGAAGAGATGTTATTTGTATGGAAAAAACTTGTGCCCAGGTGGAAAACTGGATTGTCCGGAAAAACCAAAATCTGATTCCCATTCAATGGAAACTATTTTACAACTCTGTAAATTGTAGATAACTGATGACAGTTAATAATTCCTGTTTATAGCTGTCCAAATTCTCTCCTGACCAGAGGTTCAATTGACTTCTCTTCACCACTGTGGAAGAACCCAGTTTTTCTTCTATTTGCACATTCAATCTTTTTTTTCCACATAATTTTTTTATTTCTCTTTTGAATTAGTTGTAACATCTACCATGTTTCTGCATTGATTCATGATAAATAAAATATTTAACGTGTGCTCATTTTAATCTGTATGAGAGGCATGATTTTACCTGCTTTTTAAAAAATTTTCTTTTTGACTGAGTGCGTTGGTTCACGCCTGTAATCCCAGCACTTTGGGAGGCTGAGGCAGGCGGATCACCTGAGGTCTGGAGTTCAAGACCAGCCTGACTAACATGGAAAAACCCCATCTCTACTAAAAATACAAAATTAGCCAGGTATGGTGTTGCATGCCTTTAATCCCAGCTACTCAGGAAGCTGAGGCAGAAGAATCGCTTGAACCCGGCAGGAGGAGGCGGTTGTTGTGCTGAGCTGAGATTGTGCCATTGCACTCCAGCTTGGGCAACAAGAATGAGACTCCATCTCAAAAATTAAATAAATAAATTAAAAATTGTCTTTTTAAAAGTTTGGTGGTCTTCCACTGAGTTGTCTGTGGATTCATCTAACAAAACCAGGTATACTTTTCACCAGAGAAGTTTGTGGGCTGCTTAAAGCCCAGACACATTTTTTTCTTGGCTCCCAAATGACAATAGAACTCTGCTAACTCTGTTTTTCTAATTTTAATATTTTTCTCTATTAAGTTTGTGGTTTTTCTTTGCTTTGCTTCCAGCCAATACATCTGCTCTACTGGCTGGAAGCAATGATTGGGAATTTCATGTCAGAGTCTGATCATTTGGTAAACTCTGTGAATGGATTAATATTTATAAAGATCTGGTCTTTGTTGGGTGAGAGACTATAGATAAACTAGTTTATCAATCTTGTTTGTATACCTTTTGTCCACTTTGGGCTCAAATCAATTAAGAATATTGTGCCCACCAAGAGGGAGAATGGTTCTTTGTTATCTGAATTGGTAAATTTTTTGTGCTTCTGTGTTTATTGACCTATGAGTGAAATTTTAGAATTGAAGCTATAAACTCTATGTCTGCGTGTTTGTAATTCAGAAAAGTCTTTATCTCTTATTATATGAGTGTGTATTGGTTTCCTAAATCCAGAGGGTGTAAATAACTTAGATTATAAAATCTCCTACATTAAAGGAGTCTGGTTCTGATTGGTTTACGACAAGGGTCCCCTACCCCAGGCTATGGACTGGTACCTGTCTGTGACCTGTTTGGAACCGTCTGCACAGCAAGAGGTTAGCAGATGGCAGTCTAGCATTACAAGCTGAGCTCTGCCTCCTGGCAGATCAGCGGCAGCATTAGATTCTCATAGAAGTACAAACCCTATTGTGAACTGCGCATGGGAATGACCTAGGTTGGACCCTCCTTATAGGAATCTAATGCATGATGATCTGAGGTGGAACAGTTTCATCCCCAAACCATCTACCCTGCCAACCCAAGGGAAAAATTATCTTCAAGGAAACCAGTCCCTGGTGCCAAAAATGTTGGAGACTGCTGATTTAAGAGATGTATAAATGCTTACGTACGCATAGGATGCCAGTAATTCCCAGAAAATAAGAAATAGAATTTCTAAAAATTTGAATGTGCTAGATTTAAAAAGTATTCTGAAAGCAGCCAGCTTAGGAACATTTTAAGAATTCAGATTCACATAATTTAGGTAAATCTTTGGTAAACTAGACTGTTTTATTAATTTGGTTTAGTAAAAACAGCTATGTCTTCTTTGATTTATATATAATACAAGTGTACTTGGGTATGTTTTTCTAAGTGTTTGCAGTTTTATTGATCAAATAAGCTAGCATTACTTCTACTTAATGCTTGCTTATGAAAAATGTAAATTTGTGTTTGACCAAGGTGCACACTTGCTTTGGTGAACTTCTTTTCGTTAGTCATTGGTCTGTAGTATGTCGGATTGAAGATAAGGTTTCAAGATCTAGGTAAAGTCTTGGATCCATTTTAAATTGGACTAGTTAATGGAAAAATCAGTGCATATGTAGATAATTTCTAAGTAATAACTAAAATATTAGTTATTAAGCATAATTATAGCTTAACTTCTGCTTTTTATTTTTATATGCTATAGACAGGCTGCCTTTTTGGGTCATATTAAGGAACGTGTTTATTTTTGCCACTTTGAGAAGTTGTATTAGGGATATTAGCTACTGTAGAAAGTTGTTTTATGCATATTGATGAGCTCTGCTAATCTGATAAAATGCTGGGGTATGATAGTTCACAATTATCCAACCCCCCACTTTTCTCTGCAAAATAGAAGTTACTTTGGTTAAAAGTGATAGTTATTATAAATGGTTGACTAAGAAACAGTTATTTCAAAGAACTATAACTCTGTATGTGCTTCTGTTTTTTTCAGGAAAGAAGTGGTTTTGTCATAAAGTAGCAGCATGAAAATGTTTCTTATGACCTTATTTTCTTTTAATCTTTGTAGTATTTGTAGTGTGGTCTTCTCTTTCATTTCTGATGTTGGCATTTTGTATTTTCTCTCTTATTTTCTTGATCCATGTGAGTAGAAATTTATCAGTTTTTTAATATTTTTTGAAAAACTAGTTTTTGGGTTTTTTTGAAACCCAAAATAGAATTGTTCATTTTTTATTGATTTCTGCTCTTTATTATTTCCTTCCTTTTGTTTACATTTTGTTTAATTTCCCCTTCTTTCTCTAGTTTCTTATGGTAGAAGTTTAGATAGTTAATGTTAGACCTTTTTTCTTTCCTAATACAAACATTTAAAGCCATACATTTCTTTCTAGGCACTGCTTTAGCTGTGTCCTACAAATTTTATTTTGCTGTGTTTATATTTAAAAATATAAACTTAGTTGATAATGTTCAAATCATGCATATCCTTACCGATTTTCTGTACTTCTTTCATCAGTTATTCAGAGAGGACTGTTTCAATTTCCAGCCATAATTTCAGAGTTCTCAATCTGACTTTTCAGTTCCGATGGTTTTTTCTTCATGTATTTTGAATTTCTCATGTTATATACATATTTAGGATTGCCATGTTTTCCTGATGAATTGATTCTGTTATCATTATGAAATGATCCTCAACATTCACAACTACTAAGATTATTCAAATGGATTTTCAGTGATTTATACAAATAGATTTAAAGCAGAAACACAACTTGTATTTTGCCAAGTCACATTCCCTTTTTCCTGCTTCACTTTTTTCATGGAAGCTCTTTCCATCACACACATATTTATTTGCTTGCTGTCTGTCTTCCCCAACTAGAATAACATTTCCAAAGAGCAGGACTTCGTCTGTTCTGTTTATTGCTGTATTCCAGCTGTGTACAACAATGCCTGCCACAAAGTCTGACCTCAGTACTTTCTGAATAAATTAATGTATAATAAAGTCACACAACTGTAACAACATCTTTCCATGACTCTGCCTCACTTACTTCATGTTAAGACAGCTTCTGCTTGCATGGGGGCAATTTCAGAAATAGCTTCTACACTGTGGTGTCTTCTCATGCTGTTCTTCAGTGCACCCAGTTTAACAAAACAATGTTGTCTTGGGTTCTCAGGGTCTCAGGAAGCTTTTAATGAGATAATTCTTTTTAATCTTAGCCACTTCTACTCTAGCTAGGTTTATTCCTGAATCATTCTAGAACAGTGGATCTGAGTGACAAACACCCTTCCCCTAGGCTCCTATTATGAGCATCCACTTACTTCTTCCTCCAGAGGCTGTTCAGGCCATCATACACGATTGCCTGTATGGGCCAGCCTTCACTGGTTCTAGGAATGGCTCTGTGTATTCCTGGGTTGTAAAGGTGGGTAGGAGTTAATTTCTCATGCTAAAACCCAAAGTGTGTAAAACATTTACATTTCATATCTCTTTATTGACGCTATGGTTTCACTTCCCCTGTCAACTCTGTTCATTCACACAGCTGAAGGTTTTTGTTTCCCACAAGTCTAAGCTTCAACCTACCAAAAAGACTTTGGCTGCCCCTGTTGTAGTATTTGATAGTGTTAAATGCAAGTAAAACATTTATGAATCAAATCTTCCTCTTCAATTATTTTTAAAGAGGGAAAAAAAATCTCTTTTTAATTAATTGTGTGTTTTGGGTGTCATGGAATGATATTAGGTCTAATGGTCAGAGTTCCAACCCCAGTTCAAGCCTTTTGACAACCACATTCTCTTGTGAAATGGGGATAATAAAGTCTGCCCTGCCTGCCTTTTAGGGTTGACAGAAAGACCTGTGAGAAATGCTTGGGAAAATGCCTTGTACATTGCAAAGCATGGCAGGTATATAAATTGCTGTTGTGGTGGTGAAAAGCTTTTCACCTTTAAGGTTTGCAATGATTGGAATTTTTTAAATCTTATTTATTTATTTTTGAGATGGAGTCTCACTCTGTTGCCAAGCTGGAGTGCACTGGCATGATCTCAGCTCACTGTCACCTCCGCCTCCCGGGTTCAAGCAGTTCTCCTGCCTCAGCTTCCTGAGTAGCTGGGGCTACACGTGTGTCAGCACCCAGCTAATTTTTGCATTTTTAGTAGAGACAGGGTTTCACCACGTTGGCCAGGATGGTCTTGATCTCTTGACCTCATGATTCACTCACCTTGGCCTCCCAAAGTGCTGGGATTATAGGCGTGAGCCACTGTGCCTGGCCGGATTTTTAAAATGCATTAATTCAAGAAGAACATTTGGGCATTTGTATCAGAGACCTTCATTACATCCTGAAGAGCACTTGCCTACAATTCTTAAGCTGAGGAATACAACCCAGTAGTTAGCTGTTACCTTGAAAATTATGGCCAGTTAAAAACAACAACACTGGAAAGGAAAAAGCATAACTTTAAGGGACAGCAGACTTAGGGCCAGTCACTTTTTACTCTGCCAAAGCTTAGAATATTAGGTATTATCTGTTTAAACATGTTTTTTAATTTTTTTTTAACACAAAAGTTTTATACATTTGAGTCCTCTTTGTTAAATACATGATGAAAATGTGAGAGGTAAGATCTGCTGTCCCTTTGAAGGAATTAAGACTTAAATGTCTTACTACTTGTGCCTACTACTAGCCAATTGATTTTTGTTATTGTCTAGAGTATCAGCAGGCTCAAACTGTATTCTTGGTTAGCTGTTAAGGTCCCAGTATAATCACCGAGTACTTCAGAGGGGGAAAAAACCCCAACATTCAACTATCCAATAATGTTTCCACTAGAAATCTCCTCATTCTTGTGATACTGTATAATACTGGTTCATGCTAAGTTTATAAACTTCTTGTTTTCTATATCCTTTGTTGGCTACTCCACCCATGATCCATAACCACTGAGACTCCCAGCCTTAGTGCTTGGATCCTGCTTCCACTTCAATAACCTTGGGTAAGCTTAGCCACTTGGGATTTGGTCTACAGAGTGCGCATATGCACATCTCTGGTTCAATAGAGGATACACTCCAGTGTATGCCCCTTCTGTGAATTCATGTGATCCAGATTCCTGGGTCCCAACACTGGGAACTGTGATTTAGTAGGTCTGGAGAGTAGCCCTGGAATCTGTATTTGAATAGGCACCCAGGGGATTCTGGTACAGGGCTTTGTGGGCTACCCTTTGTGAATCACCGTGTTCTCTAACTGCTGGCTCAGTTTTTAATCTTTGCTTTTTTCTTATCTTTTTTCATATATTTGAGGAGCCTAAAACTAACTAACCTTCCACAAGTCAATACAGGTTTCTTTTCCCTGTCACCTTGCCTGGACCAAAGCTTTGAAAATGTAGTCATCTTCTTCCTCCTCCATCCTGCCTTCCTCCTTTCTTCTCCTCCCTCCTCCTCCTCCTCCTCTCTCATCCAGTTATCCACAAAGTCTAGTTGGTTCCTCTTCTTCAGGCTTCATTCACATTACATCTCATTCTGTTGGCCCTCTAAACACCTAACTATCCAAAAGTCTTCTAGCTTTAAGGCTGGGCGTGGTGGCTCATGCCTATAATCCTAGCACTTTGGGAGGCAAAGGTGGTTGGATTGCCTGAGCTCATGAGTTGGAGACCAGCCTGGGCAACATGGTGAAATCCCATCTCTACTGAAATACAGAAAGCAGGCTTAGTGACGTGCACCTGTATAATCCCACCTACTCGGGAGGCTGAGGCATAAGAATTGCTTGAAACCGGGAGGCAGAGGTTGTAGTGAGTTGAGATCGTGCCACTGTATTCCAGCCTGGGTTACAGAACAAGACTGTGTCTCCAAAAAGAAAAAGAAAAAAAGGCCAGGCTGGGTGCGGTGGCTCACACTTGTAATCCGAGCACTTTGGGAGGCCAAGGTGGGTGGATCACGAGGTCAGGAGTTCAACACCAGCCTGGCCAACACAGTGAAAACCCATCTCTACTAGAAATACAAAAATTAGCTGGGCATGGTGGCAGGCGTTTGTAATTCCAGCTACTCAGGAGGCTAAAGTAGGAGAATTGCTTGAACTGGGAAGGCAGAGGTTGCAGTGAGCTGAGATCACGCCACTGCACTCCAGCCTGGGTGACAGAGCAAGACTCCGTCTTGAAAAAACAAACAAAAAGCCCATCAAAACAGAAGCCTTCTAGCTTCTCTCTTCTTCCTGTAATCCCTTTTGTGCATAATTGTCTGTCATTTGTACAAACACCGTTTTCACCATGTCACTCATCTATTTAAGAAACAGTAGTGATTCTCTGCCTTCCACATTAGAATTTTGTTTTCTATCAATCAACTGCACTCCTCATTACTCCAAAATAATGCCTACAGTCCATCGTTTACACACAATTTCTTTACTCCTGCCTTTGATTATATATTCTCAAAATATATTCATTAGAAACTTCAATTGTCATAGAACTTACTTTGGTATAGAAGAATTTTGCTATATTGACTACATTATTATAAATCTCTTCCCATAAGCAACAAGTAGAGTTGAGTTGAAGTAGAAGGCAAACCAAATGGACTGATGCTGGTTAAAGGAGGACCTTACATTCTTCTGTTTTGTCACCGAGTTAAACTGCCCTTTGGTGGTTTCCTTAGACTAAATTAGATTTCTTTTGCTCAATGTACTTTGACCTTGAACTTCTAAAGAGAATGGAGTACCTTTTAAAACATTGTCTATTGGTAAAATTTTTCAGTAGATATATAGTCAATATATAGATTGTTTTGAATAATTTAAAAAATATTTCCTGTTCTGAGCCATTCTTATTTAATTAAACTGAATCTGTAATAATAAGACAAAGCTTTGACCTATTTTGAATTTTAGGAACAATTATCCAGACATTCAGGAGAGATAACCGATCACTGTTATAACAGATGTTTTGTTGTTCTTATGCCAGTCCTTTCATATCCCTGGTAGCCATGCAGAAATTCCTGTTGGAAACTATTTAAATACTTGGTGAATCAACATATGTTTCTTCTCAGAGCACTTATCATTGAGATTGACTGTTGTTCCCCACCTCAAGAAAGACAGTTCTTAACCTTTTTTGTTTTTTTAAAATCATAGCTGCTATGGTTTGAATGTATCCCTTCCAAAATCCAAATGTTGAAACTTAATTGCTAATGTGATACTATTAAGGGTGAGATCTTTAAGAGGTGATTAGGTCATGAGGGCTCCATCCCTTGTGAATGGGATTAGTGCCTTTATAAAAAGGCTTCAAGGAGGGCTTAACATTGTGCCATATGAGGACACAACATTCAAGATGCCATCTTAGAAGCAGAGACTAGACTGTTCTAGACAACTGAACCTGCTGATGCCTTGATCTTAGACTTTGCAGCCTCCAGAACGGTGACAGAATAAATTGCTCTTCTTTATAGATTACCCAGTCTTAGGTATTTTGTTATAGTAGCACAAAACATACTAAGACAATAGCATAAGATCCCTAAGGTATACCTGTCTTCCACAGTCAAAGAGATATACTGAATCAGTTGTTCTCAAAGGATCTCTCCTTTTTCTCCTCTCTGTGTAAGGTGGGCAGTGTATATGTTATTTGAGTAAGTCCCTCAGGTGGTTCTGAAGCCCTCACCTGTTCTCTCACAGCTTTCAAATCTTGTAACTGCTGCTGCTTTAACCAAAATTTTTTGGTTTATCAGTTTATGAAAGATTTGTGGTAAAATTTACCTCTTTATTTATAGTTCTGAAAAAGTTTTCATTGTAACTCTTATTTTTGCTTTATGTAATGAGGCACTGATAAGTTCAAGATTGTTATATTTTATGGGGATATCTTTTTATTTTTATGTAGTTTACTTTTTATTTTTTAATGTAGTTTATCGATATTAACACAGTTGCATTAACTTTTATATTGTATTAATATTGCTAACTATGTTTCCTTTTGGTTAATATTTGCTTGGAATACCTTTATCCTTCCGTTTATTTTCCAATCTTCAGTGTGATTTTTCAAAATGATTTTTTTCATAAATAGCGTTATTTGGATCTTAAAATGTAAACCAATCTCATTTCATTTAAAAATATGTAGGTTTAATCTGGGGGTTGGCAACTTTTTTCTGACAGGCAGTAAATATTTTAGGTTCTGCAGGTCATATAGTATCTGTTAAGGCTATTCAAAAGCAGCCTCAGACCACATGAATAAATGGGCATGGCTAGATTTGCTCTGCCAGCTATAGTTTGCCAACCCCTGGCTTAATCCATTTACATTTTTGTGATTGTTGATATATTTGGCTTATTTTGTGTTTTCTGTTTACCATTTATATTACTTAAGGCAGTGTTAGCTGAGGTTGCAAATTAATCCAGAGACCTCAGTGGCTCAGCACACTGAAGATTAGATTTTATATGATAAAATAATTATTTAATATTTATATATTTTATAATACTTATATAGTTTATAAAATAATTATACTTTATATATCCATTATAAAATATAAAACAGTGTTTTTTATCGTATGAAATCCAGTGAGTGGCCCAGATAGGATAGATGGCCTGCCCCTTGCAGTCATTCAGGAACCCAGGCTCCCTCCTTCCATCTAGTGGCTCTGTCATCCCCAGTGTGTGGGTTTCATAATCACCATTGACAGGGAAAGAGGCAGTGGAGGAGATACACCTGCTTCTTTAATTACATCAGCCTGGAAGTCATTTATGTCACCTCTCACATTTCATAGGTGAGAAGTCACATGGTCCCACCTAGATGCAACGGGGACTTAGGAAATAAAGTTACTGTGATAGCCACTTCCCAATGATGCTTCATCATGTGGTAGAGGAACACAGACCTTTGACAGACATCTGGACACTTCTGCCACAGTCACCCTTTCTCCTTGCTGCCTTTTTTTTTTTTTTTCTACCTTCTGTGGGATTGATCTTTTTTTCTCTCTATTTCCCTTTATTCCCTCTGTTGACTTGGAATATATATGATGTATTTTTATTGTTTATGTAGGTGCCCTTACAGTTTTAACCCATATTTTTAACACATATTTAATTTTTGAAGTGTCTAAAAGGCCTGTGTTTATTCAGCACATCTCTTCTACTATAGATAAGAAAATAATCTATTGATTCCTCCCCTCCCCCTGTACAGATACTCCACATATTTTTCTTCTTGTTGTCTAGGGTTTTATTTTACCTTTTAAAAATACCCCAAAACCCCCAAAATAGTTATTTTTATGGTTAAGGATTAAATATACCTCTATTACATTTTTGTCAATTTCTCTGCTCATTGTCCTCTGGATTATTTGTTCAGTTTTTAAATATTTTTTCAGTGAGAGTCTGTGGGTAGTAAACTCTCTTAGTCTATTATACCTAATAGCTACATATAGAATTCAGGGTAGGTAATTATTTTCTCAGTATGTGGGAGATTTACTCCATTTTCTTTTGGCATTGATTGTAGCTGATGATAAATCCATTGTCAGCCTGATTGTCATTCCTTCATAGGAATTTGTCATTTCTTTAGTAGTTTTTACAATGTTTTGTAGTTTGACAACACACTATGGTTGTGGATTTATTTTTATTGATTCACCTTGCTTTACAGAATGCATTTTCAAAATGTGGATTCTTGTGTTTCTTCAATTCTTGCAGATTATTTTTTTTTTTTGAAAGAAAGGAAAAGAGAGGAAAGAAAGTGAGAGTGAAAGAAAGAAAAAAAAGAATGTACGAGAGAAAGAAAGAGGAAGAAAAAGAGGGAGAGAGAACAGGATTCTTGTTCTACTGCCCAGGCTA